>PVLC010023171.1:0-25255 GCA_004027655.1 Graphiurus murinus
TTCCGGATGCTTTCTTGCCCAAATCAGGCTAAATTTAGGAACGTTGCTCCCCTCCAGCCTGGAGCTTTCTTTGAGAGTGAAACATTAGGCCTCCAACAGCCAGGGACTAGCAAAAAGGGTGTGACTGCCTCTTTACTCCTTGGAAAATGCAGGGCTTCTGCCCTGGCCTAGAGGAAAGAATATTTACTTATTCAAAAGAGCCAGAGCCCAGAACAGGTGGGAGGCACCTGCCACCTGCAGCCACACCTTGGCCATTCCACACCTGGGAGGGGGGCTTGGGATGACCCCCTTTTGTTGATTTCCATAGGGGAGGAACTGAAAGTAGATTTGAAAGCCAGTGGCAACCCTCTTACTTGCTTGTCTACGAGACACTGGGAAGAGCAGCCAGTGTCTGAACACAGCGGCAATTTTAATAACACCCACTATGTTGCAATGATTGACTTCTAAAGAAAGAGTTCACAGATCCTTGTGGGGTCTTCCTGAACAACAGAGGTCCCGACTATGTCTGTTTCCAAGGCAAAGGAAAGAATCATCACGGTGATGTCAGATTTTCCCCAAGATGCTCCTGTACCATGGAATCCACCACTGCCCCCTAGTTTCTTACCTCAATAACCTCGCAACCCCATGGTCCCTTTTTTGTGTGTGGTGCTGGGGATTGAATCTAGGGACATTCTACCTTCAAGCTACACTCCCCCCTCAGCTCTATTTTTTTTTAATTTTTTATTTGGAAACAGAGTCTCACTAAGGTGATCCTTGTTAAGTTGCGGAGGCTGACCTTGAACCTGCAACCCTCCTGTCTTTGCCCCCCAAGTACTGAGATTACAGGCATAGACCACCACGCCCAGCCCCAAAGTTCTTCACAGACAAATTCCTCCATATCTTCAGCCTCTCTGTGATCATTGATTCCTTCCTCTGTCCTGAATTCAATGCAGGACAATCCTAACAGCACAGCTCCCTGCCTGCCGTGCATGCCCCTGCCCCAAAGCCTCCCAGGAAGATGCTGCCCGGTTCTCCTTGACTCACAAGCCCCAGGCGTCCTTCTGGCTCCCTATTGTGTTTCCAGGCCCGGTTTCTTCACCCTTGTATAAAAAAAAATCTCCCACACAGGGCTGCCAGATTCAGCAAAGAGGACACCACACTTAAATTTGAGTTTCAGAAAAATAAATAAATAGCTGGATACGGTGGTGCACGCGTGCAATCCCAGTACTCGGGAGGCTGAGACTAGAGGATTGCAGATCTGAGACCAGCCTCAGCAATGTAGCAAGACTCTCAGCAACCTAGCAAGATCTTGCTTCAAAAAAATAAATAAATAAAATAGGGCTGGGGGTGTAGCTCAGGTAGAATACCCCTGGGTGGTTAATCTCCAGTATCAAAATAAATAAATAAATAAATAAATACTTTTTTGGTACCTCCAAGGTATATCCCTATCCATTTTTATTTTTTGTTTTGAAACAGGATCTTGCTAGGTTGCTGAGACTGGTCTCAAACCTGTGATCCTCCTGTCTCTGCCTTCCAAGTACTGAAATTACAGGCATATGCCATCATACCTGGCCAAAGACATACTTTTTAAATATAAATGTCCCATGCAATATTGAGGACATACTTGTACGAAAATAAAATGTATATATTATTTGTTGAGCTGAATGCATGCCCATAATCCCAAGACTTGGGAGGCTGAAACAGGAGGATCACAGGTTCCAGGCCAGCCTCAGCAACTTGGTGAGATCCTGTTTATAAATAAATAAATAAATAAATAAATAAATAAATAAATAAATAAATAAATAAATAAATAAATGGGGCTGTGGTGTAACTTGGAGGTAGAATTCTTCTGGGTTTAACTCCTAGTACCAAAAAAACCCCAAACCTATTTGTTTATCTTGAGTTCCCATTTCGTGGGTATCCTTCATTGTGCTTTATGTTATCTGGCAGCCCCATCCCTAGTCCATCTATTTCTGAAGCAGCGTAATTTCTTTAAGGACTTTGCACCTGGGTCCACAGTCTTCTTTCCAATCTCATCCTGCCGTCTCCACCCACCCTGCTTAAGAAACCTCCAGTCTGTGCACCACCTTCTGTCTCCAAGGCTACAACCAAACCCAGGCTGCCCTGTCCCTCACCTGAACTGCAGCTCTCTGCACTTTTCAGTCCTGGCTCCTTCATCCACTCTCCATTCTACAGCCAAAGTGATGATTTACCTGCTTTGCAAATGAGATCACACCACTCTGTGGGGGAGGGTGTACTGGGGGTTGAACTCAGAGGTGTTCTACCGCCAAGCAACACCCCCAGCCTTTTCCACTATTAGTATTGTTGTTGTTGAAACAGGGTCTTACTAAGTTGCTGAGGGCGGCCTCAAACCTTCGATCCTCCTGTCTCAGCCTCCCTGTACTGGGATTACAGGTGTGCTCCACCATGCTGGGTGGCTCCATCGCCGCTCTTTACCTTGCCCACCATTCCGTATATCAGAGGCAGGCAAACTTTTTCTGTAAAGGACCCAATAGTGACTATTTCAAGTTTGCCAGATGGTATGGTCCCTGTCGAACCTATAGAAGTTTTAACGCAAAAGCCGCACTGCATAAACCAATGAGCACAGCAACAGCCCCAAAAACATTTTTTTTAGGACACAAAAATGTAAGTTTTACATAACATATTACAGAATATCATATTTATGATATTTTGATATGTTGCAAAATATCATTCATTTTATTTCTTCAACCACTTTAAAAACCATTCTTGAGCCTGGTATAGTGGTACATACCTGTGATCCCAGTACTTGGGAGGCTGAAACAGGAGGATCGCAGGCTTCAGATCAGCCTCTGCAATTTAGAGAGCCCCTCAGCAACCAAGTGAGACCCTGTTTCCAAATTGAAAAAAAAAAAAAAATAGGGCTGCCCAAGTGCCAAAAAACAAACAACAACAAAAAAACCATTCTGGTCTTGCAGGTTGCACAGAACGGGGTGGGCTGCAGTTGCCCCTGGTGGAAATGACGGCTCCGGCCTCCACTCGTGTCCTGGCCTTTCAGCACTCCCTGGCTCAACACTTAGCGAGCACTCCGGCCTGCACAAAGTCGCATTCCTTACAGAGCCCGATGAGTCACACTTTCCTGACTCCCTCATCAAGCTTCACCCAACTCCTGCTAGACCTTTAGCTTTCCTAAAAACAGCTCTTCTGAGAGTCCCCAGGACAGAATTCTGACTCTGTGCTTGCAAAGCGCTCCACGCTGCCATGCTTAGCTTGAGTGCGTAGCCGTCATTAATGTGGAAAAGGACTTTTTCCCTTCAGCCTTTCCCCACTTGCCAGTAAACTCCAGACGTCGCTCCTGTGTCCTCGTCCCATTAGTGTAGGCAATTGGTACATAAAAAGCTGGGATAGAGCTGGGAGTGATGGCACACACCTGGAATCCCAGTACTTGGGAGGCTGAGACAGGAAGATCACAGGTTTGAGACCAGCCTCAGCAACTTAGCAAGACTCAGTAACCAGACAAGACCCTGTTTCAAAAACAACAAATAAAAAGGACTGGGGGTGTAGCTCAGAGGTAGAATACCCCTAGGCTCAATCCTCATTACACACACACACACACACAGAGGCTGGAATATTTTCAGTTGTCGAAACAGCTAGAATAACAGGGTTTTTTCTTTTCTTTTTTTTTTTTTTTTGTTTGTTGTTGTTGTTGTTACTAGGGATTGAACCCAGGGGCATTCTAACTCTGAGCTACACCCCCAGCTCTTTTTTATGTTTTGTTTGGAAACAGGGTCTTGCTAAGTTACTAAGGCTGACTTTGAACCTGCAATCGTCCTCCCTTCCCCAAGTACTAGGATTGTAGGTGTGTGCCAGCATGCCCAGTCTCCCATGGATTTCACATCACCTCTAGATTACTTATAACTAAAACTATGTAAATGCTATGTAAATAGTTGTTATACCATATAGTTTGAGGAATAATGACAAGGGGGAAAAAAGTTCATAACTGTTCAGCAGAGATGAAGCTTTTTTTTCCCCCTGAATAGTTTTGATCCAAAGCTAGTTGAACCCTGTTCATACTTCCCTAGTAGCCCCAAGTGTCTTTGTACAATTGGTTTGTTCTGATCAGAATCCAAATAAAGGAGCATATTGCATTTAGCAACCACTTGTAACTGTCTGGGCTTAAACATTTTATGGACATGGAACACACACACAGAAAGCGGTTGTTTCATGAGAGAAGGGTGGATTCCATGAAGGCTTCACAGCAATTCTCAGAAGGAGAGGAGAACACAGCTCAGGATTGGTGGGTTCCTTGACAGAAAAGAATGTCAGCACACACCAGTCAGAGGCATAGAGATTTATTTAGGAGGGCTGGGTGTAGTGGCACATGCCTGTAATCCCAGTACTTGGGAGGCTGAGACAGGAGGATCACAGATTCATGGCCAGACTCAGCAACTTATAGCAAGACCTCTGCAACTTAATGAGACCCTGTTTCTAAAATAAAATAGAAGCCAGGCATGGTGGCGCATGCTTGTAATCCCAGCATTTGGGAGGCTGAGACTGGAGGATCCTGGTTCGCGGCCAGCCTCAGCTACTTAGTGAGGCCCTCTGTAACTTATTGAGACCCTGTTTCAAACTAAAGAATAAAAAATGGGGCTGGGTTGTAGCTTGGAGGTAGAATGCCCCCAGGTTCTATCCCCAGTACCACAAAAAATAAAATAAAATAGGGCTGGGGTGTAGCTCAGAGTTAGAATGCCCCGGGTTCAATCCCCAGTACCACAAAAAATAAAAAGGAAAGAAGGGAAGGAAGAAGGGAGGGAGGGAGGGAGAAAGAAGAGAGATTTATTTAGGAAAGCAAAAAGTACATATTCAAGCGGGGCGTGGTAGTGCACGCTTGTAATCCCAGCATTCAGGAGGCTGAGACCGGAGGATCCGGGTTCGCGGCCAGCCTCAGCTAACTAGTGAGGCACTCCGAAACTTAGTGAGACTCGGTTTCAAATTAAAGAATAAAAAATAGGGCTGGGGTATAGCTCAGAGGTAGAATGCCTCTGAGTTCAATCCCCAGTACCCCAAAAAAAAGTACACATTCAGGCATTACGGTGTTTTTTGTTTGTTTTGATTACCCCATGGGTCCTTTTTCTTAGCCCAATATAGAAATAATGAGCTAGAAAATTCAGTTGTAAAGCTAAAGTAAGATTTATTAGAGTGATAGAAAAGCGTCTCACACAGAAGGATGAGATAGGATGTTCGAAAGAAATAAGAAACACTCCCGTCTCCCAGACCATATAGGGGATTTTGGCCTCCTTATCTTGTGGGATGAGGAGACAAGCTGGTCTGTCACCAGAGGATGGATGTGAGGACAGGGTGGCCTCAGGATATGTCTTTATCTGCCATTTGAACGGTCACAAGGTCTTGTCCTTACTGCCTGAGACTGGAACACGAGGTAGAATGTGTGCTCCCTCAAAAGGGAGAGAGGCGCACTTTGGGGTTCACAGCCATTCTTTTATAGTTGACCTTCACGAGAGGTGGGCAGGAGGTGTGTGAGGACCACCTCAGGCCAGTGGTTGCGAGATGAGTTCGGTGTATCTCCTGGCCCTGAGCCGGCCCTTCACTGTCTTCTCAGTAGGGATCACTCTTGTTTAAACTATTCAAGGAAGCCCAGCAGTGCCCGAGGAATTATTCTTGTTTATACCATTTACAGGTGAGATTTCTAACAATGCCCAAGGAGATTGCTCCTTTAGGTGACCCACAGATATCTTTCCTGCTTAACTATCTCTAGGTTGGATAATTAACACTTCAAGTTTTTTTGTGAGTGAATCTCCAGTAAGGTGTCAGGCCACCTTTCCATAAGTTTTGTGTGACCTCTGTTATCTGATCAATAGATACGTCTTTGAGGATAGTCAACAGGGCTCAGAGTAATTTGTAAAGACTGGTAAATTCCTTAGAACTTTGAGACTAACAGGCCTGGCTGAGGAGTGAGAAGGTTGGGGATTTTGTGACAGCTTCCATATTAAAGTTACAGGTTCCTTATCCTTATCCTTCCTTTATGTTGTGTTTTTACCCGTATCTCCTGTCCTGCCTCATTCGCACCACAAGGGTGCCTCTCTGGTAGTAACACGCCCATGGAACCAGCTGTCAGCACCCCTAAGTCCTCACCATGGACCCCCACCCCCTCCGGAGGGTGCCACAAGTCTGCCTCCCCTGGCATAGACTGTTACACATGCTTCTGAACTCCAGGGAAATGAAATCACGTAGCACATATGGCCTGTGTCCAGCTTCTTCTGTGGGTAAGATATCTGTGTGCAGTTTCTTTCTTTTTTCTTTTTTTTTTTTTTTTCCCCTTGTTGTGCTGGAGATTGAACCCAGGGGCATTCTACCTCCAAGCCACACCCCCAGGCCTTTTTTATTTTTCATTTTTGAAACAAGGTCTTGCTAGGTTGCTGAGAGTCTCGCTAAGTTGCTGAGGCTGTCCTTGAACCTGCGATCCTCCTGTCTCAGCCTCCTAAGTCCTGGGATTACAGGTGGGCATCACCATGCCCGGCTTGGGAGTTTCCCTCTTCCTGCTGTATACCACACTCCTTCCTGGAGTCAACATGCAGCCGGCCCAACCCTGCTCGTGTACTAAACCAGCTCCCTGGCACGGCAAACTTGACTTCCAGGGAAGAAGAAGCCATCTGCCTTTCTTAAGTTGCTGTCCTGAAGGTCAGCTGACCTCAAGTCTGCGATTGGCTCAGGAAGTCCCCCAGCCTTCCACAGCCCCGGCCCCTTTCTGTCCTCAGTCCTTGTCCACCTCGGGGCCATTGGGGACGTTAAAGGAAGCAGAGCATATAAGTTTTTGAAGGCGGCTATAAAACAATCGCCACAAACTTGTGACTTCAAACAACAGGAGTGTATTTGCTCCCATTCCTACAGGCCGGAGTCCAAAGTTGAGGGGTTCTGGAGGAATCCACCCCGTGCCTCTCACAGCTTCTTGGTTTGTAGTGTCACGGGAGAAGGGTCGATTCCTCAACTCAGGGTCAGCGGGGTCCTTGGCTCGTGTAACAGAAAAGAATTTCAGCACGTGCCGGTCAGAGATGTAGACAGAGGTTTCTTTAGAAAAGTAAGAAATGCGTGTTTAAGGGAGCAGGCAGGCCACTCCGGAGTGAGAGAGACACATTTGGGATTTCACAGCTCTACTCTTTTTTTTTTTTTTGCAGTACTGGGGATTGAACCCAGGAGCATTCTACCTCCAAGCTACACCCCCAGTCCTATTTTTTATTTTGAAACAGGGTCTCACTAAGTTGCAGAGAGCCTCACTAATTAGCTGAGGCTGGCCTCGAAATTGGATCCTCCGGTCTCAGCCTCCCATGTACAGGGATTACAAGCGTGCACTGCCACGCCTGGCCTATAGCTCTACTCTTCTAGAGGGCATTAGTGAGAGGTGGTGAAGGGTGAGTGTATACGGGAGTGAGCTGGCTTCTCTTCATTTATTGGACCTTTTAAGAATTTAGGCCTAGACTTCTCTTATCAATCTAACATACATTCTGTAGGCTAACAAAATAATTGCACCAATTAGCAGGATCTAAAGTGCTCTAATTTTTACTGGACCTTTTAGTACTTTAGGTCTGAAGGAAAACAGACCTTCAGGGTAAAGGCGAGAACTACCGTGGATGCTCCGTGCACCCTTCCCTGCCCCTTAGCCCAGGCAGAGAAGATCACTTTCCAGATGTCTGCTTAGCTTATGCACCTAATCCGTGGGATCCGAGAGGAAGCCAACATCTGTGTGCCTGTGGCTACAAAGGCGTGCTGTGGTCGTTTGCAAAGCCTCTGGAAGCAGAGATCCAAATACGCTTTCTCCACCTGAGTGTATCTGAATGCAAACACCTGAGGTTTGAAGGCAATGATAATTGTACAGTTCCCATTTCCCCTTGTCAAACGGGAGGGATCTGTAGCTGCTTATCCTAGAAAGTGGGAGTTGGGGGAGCTAATCCAGTGGGAAGCTCTGAGGATTGGAGGAGACTGAAGGGGTTAAGTTGAATTAGTATGAAGAGTTGAAGAACTGGTTCTAGGAATTAAACCCAGGGGCATGCTACTTCCAAGATATATCCCCTAGCCCATTTTTATTTTTTATGTATTTTATTTTTGGCACTGGGGCATTTTATCTCCGAGCTATACCCTCAGCCTTTTTTTTTGAAAGACAGTCTCACTAAATTGCTGAGGCTGGCCTTGAACCTGCAATCCTCCAGCCTCAGCCTCTCAAGTGCTGGGATCCCAGACATGCACTGCCACACCTGGTGGAAGTATTGAAGAAAACCATTCACTGCAGGAGGCATGCCTGGGTTGAGAGGAAGGGCAGGTTCCATTTGAGAAAGCACTGCTCTGCTGGAGAAGTTTATGGCAGGTGACTGACGCTTCTTGGATCACTCCAAGGATGACCATCCCTATCCCTCAGTGGGGTTCAGGAGATGAGGAGACCCTGGTGACAGAGAAGTATGCAGATGGCTCTAGATTAGATATTGGGAAAGGCAGCTGAGCTAGATGCCATGCCTTTCCAGGCCTAAGTATTGTGTATTAGTCTGTTTTCTGTTACTATCATGAAATAGCTGAGGAAGCTGACTGTATAGAGGAAAGAGGTTTATTTCCGGATGTTCAAGGGCTGCATTTGCATCAGAGTCCTGAAGTAGTACAGGACATCCCATGGCAAGAGACAGAATGTCCATGTGTGTCTTCAGATCTCTCTCCTTCTTCTATAAAGCAGTGAGAATTCAATCACTGGGCCTCCCCTCATCTCCCAGTGGTTCCATCTTTAAATACCATAGTTGGATTAAGTTTACACCAGTGTGCGTGTGTGTATGTGTATGTGTGGGGGGGTGTATCGCTGGGGATTGACCCCAGGGGTATTCTACCTTTGAGCTACACCCCCAGCCCAATTCCATTTTTTTGTTTTGAAACAGGATCTCACTAGGTTGCTGAGAGTCTCACTAAGTTGCGGAGGCTGGCCTGAAACCTGCGATCCTAGCCAGCAGTGGTGGCGCACACTTGTAACCCAGTACTTGGGAGGCTGAGACAGGAGGATCTCAGGTTTGCGGCCAGCTTAAGCTACTAGTGAAGACCTCTGCAACTTAGTGAGATCCTATTTCAAAATAAAGAATTAAAAAGTAGGAGCCGGGCATGGTGGCACATGCTTGGGAGGCTGAGACAGGAGGATCTTGGATTCATGGCCAGCCTCAGCTATTTAGTGAGGCCCTCTGCAACTTAGAATCTGTTTCAAAGTAAGAAATAAAATAGGGCTGGGCTGTAACTCAGAGATAAAATGCCCCTGGGTTCAATCCCCAGAAATACACACGCACACACACATACAAAAGCAAGAGAAAATCAAGCTCTGGCAGTTCCTTGTCCTGTGCTCCCAAACAAGTTGCTTCACCTTAACTTTTTTAATCTGTAAAACAGGACTAAAAGCCGGGTGTGGTAGCACATGCCTATAATCCCAGTACAGGGAGGCTGAGACAGGAGAATCACAGGTTCAAGACCAGCCTCAGCAACTTAGTGACAACCTCAGCAACTTAGTAAGACCCTGTTTAAAAATAAAAAGGGCTGAGATATAGTTCAGAAATAAAACACCCCCTGGTTCAACCCCTAGTACCAAAAAAACAAACAAAACTGAACCTTAATGCACACTTCAGATGGAAACCTGACAAATTGATGAAATGGAGATGGTGTATGCGTAAATGCGCAAACATTTACGTATAAAGCATCATCCTTCTCATAGGCAAATGAGCATTTGTGGCATATTTGCAACCATCGAGGCATCAGTACAATGAATTACATGCTTTTCCTCCTTTAACCCTTTGGAAAACCCTTTCTCTGAGGCACAGAGAAATTAAGTAACTCACTCAAGATCACACAACTAGCAAGAAGTTGAGTTTGAAAATAAAATGCAGTCAGGTATGGTGGTGCATGCCTGTAATCCCAGTACTAGGGAGGCTGAGGCAGGAGGATCACAGGTTCAAGGCCAGCCTCAGCAACTTAGTGAGGCTTTCAGCAACTTAGTGAGACCCTGTTTTCAAGTAAAAAATAAAATAGGGCTAGGGTTGTAGTTCAGAGGTAGAATACCTTGGGTTCAATCCCCAGTACCAAAAAGAAAAGGAAAATAATAATAAGATGCCACTCAATAAACTGTAGATTTTGTTTTTAAGATGGCACCACCGTTCCCTGGCTTAAAAATTAAAAGCAACTGATCCAGGCATGTGACACATGCCTGTAATCCCAGTACTTGAGAGGTTGAGACAGGGGGATCACAGGCTCAAGGACAACCTCAGCAACTTAGTGAGACTCTGTTTCAAAATAAAAAATAAAAAGGACTGGGGATGTAGCTTGGAGGTAGAATGCTCCTGGCTTCCATCCCCAATTAAAAAAAAAAATTTAAAGAAGTTGATTTGAATGACATAATACTTATCTCTCACAAGAAAATAAAATGCAACATATGAGTTTGGGTAGTTTCTTGTTTACATGAACTTTATCTGGTTTTCTTTTTGCCTTCAGCCCAAAAGGCCTGGATTGCCCTCTGCTGAGAGCCAGCAGGGAGACGAATGCTGAGTGCCCAGAGGGTGTGTGAGAATCCAGGCGTCCTCAACCTTGTTCTAACTGTCGCGGGGGCCAGGCGTCCGGCTGGTGCAGAGCAGCCATGACGATGGAGGAGCTCCCCAAGGTCCTGGAGGTCGATGAGAAGTCTCCAGAATTCAAAGACCTGCTGCCCAGCCAGACGGCCAGCTCCCTGTGCACCAGCTCCAGAAGTGAGTCCGTGTGGACCACCACCCCCAGGAGCAACTGGGAGATCTACCACAAGCCCATCGTCATCATGTCCGTGGGCAGCGCCACCCTGCTCTTCGGGGTGGCCATCACCTGCCTGGCCTATGTCTCCTACCTGGATCCCAAGACCATCTCGGTCCTCAAGATGATAGGGCCTGCCATCCTGTCCCTGGGACTCATGACGCTGGTGTGCGGGCTGGTGTGGGTCCCCATCATCAAAAAGAAACAGAAGCAGAGACAGAAGTCGACTTTCTTCCAAAGCCTCAAGTTCTTCCTCCTGAATCGCTGATGGAGGAAAGGGAGAGCCCACGACCCACATCCAACACCCCCGTCTCCTCCGTGGGATGCCAGGAAATGGATCCAGGCAAACCCTCTGCTCGGTCCTTGGGAAAGACAGAACTGAGGCTCCACTCTCATGCAGCCCTGGCGCCTGCGGGCTGAGCCTCTCCCCACTCGCTCTGATCTTGCTGATGCCTCCTTTAGGTCCTTTCTCTGCTCTCAGCCCCTTCTTCCGCATCCGGGCATCATTCAGCCACCTGCTCTCTGCCAAGGGCAGTGCATGCTGGGAAACTCCTGGGGATGGGTGCATTATGCCAAGGAGAAACTCCTGTTGAAGTATCATGTGCCTAAGCTAGATTTACATATCATGTATCTGAGCTAGATTCCACATTTGCATCTTTCTAGAACCCAAACAACGGAAGTCCTTTCCAGAGGAGGGAAGGCTGAGTTCTGGCCCCTTGAGTTTGACAGCCCCAGTTCCCTTCGAGGGTGAGACACTCTGACCTGCATTTCAAGAGATCAGACAAGTTAGGAGAATCAAACATTCCAAAACTGAACGATAGAGAAGGGCTGGGGTAAAGCAATCCCCTTTGACATGGCTCTGGGACTTAGTGGGCAGAGGACGTAGGATATCCCATTCCGGATAATATGATATTTACGTCAGAAGCAATGGGGTAGGCTGGGGGCGCCACAGTTTTCCCTTGAACCACTAACCCCTTTCTCAGCTGACTGTTTTCACCTTGGCAGACATCCAAGGACAAGTGCATGCTGTCCCAAATTCCTCTTTCCCTCTACCCTGTGTCCACCGTTTCTAGAACAGCAAAATAGAAAGCTACAATGGGATTCTTCAGTTTGTTTTGTTTTGCTGGCACTGGGTCTTGAAACTAGGGGCACTGAGCTACACCCCCAGCTCTATTCTATTTTCTATTTTGAAACAGAATCTTGCTCAGCTGCAGAGAGCCTTGATATGTTGCTGAGGCTGGCCCCAAACCTGCAATCCTCCTGTCTCCACCTCCCAAGTACTGGGACTGCAGGTGTGCACCACCAGGCCCGGTTTACAGAGGTATTTTATAAGGGCATGCTCCTCTTCATCTCCATCAAGATCAAGACTAAAAAGATCGCATGCCACATCTGAATGGTCTGTAGGTGTCCAGAGAGGAGATTCACTTTAGAAAATCCCAACTTCTGTTATCTCTACCCAAACAAGCAAATGTTTATTAAGTGCCCTGCTCTGGGGCTAGGCCCTGGGTTGGGGGTAAGCCAGATACAGTCCCTGTTCTTATCTTGCTTCTCAAAGTGAAAGATATATCCATGCTAACTGAGTTCCTGGGGGTGGTTGTGGGAACACAGATGTCTAACCCAAACTTAGAAGAGAACGGAGAGATTTCTGCAGGCCATGTCATGCAAGCTAAGAAAAGGGGAAAAATAAAAGTTGGCAATACTTGGGAGGCTGAGACAGAAGGATTGTAGGTTCAAGGTAAGCCTCAACAATTTAGTGAGATCCTCAGCAACTTAGTGAGACTTGGTGTCCAAGTAAAAAATAAAAAGGGATGAGGGTATAGCTCTGAAATAGAATTCTCCTAGGTTTAATCCCTCAGTCTGCCTGGCCCTTCCCCAACCTCCCAGATATTCCACTTCACCCCTCTCTTCCTGTTTTCCCAAGTGCCTTACATGCAGTTCCTCCTGGGGGCACACTGGAGACCTCCTGGGGTCTACAGTGGCTGTAAGTGGGTCCCCGCAGCAGAGAGCACCCCTAAGGGAAGTGCTCCCAAGCTCCCTGTAGCAACCAACAACCTATTAGATGAAAGAGCAGGAGAGAGCTAGTCAGGCTGCCCAAGGCCAGGCCAGAGGCCAGAGCAGGTTCCAGGACAGACTCGGCAAGTAGTGAGACTCTCATCAGCCCACAGAGGGAGCATTTGACAACGAGGTGAGACGGGAGGGCTCCTTTGCATGGCCCTTGGCTGGAGCTGACTCCCTTCACTCCTCAGCCTTCCGGCTTCCCCATCACCATGGCAACCTCTCTCCAAAGAGGCCTCTTCACAGCAGTTCAATATGCAGAGTCAGAATCCATCCTTGTTCCCACTGCATTGTGGGAGATTCCATAGAAGTGGTACTTGGTTCATGAGGATGCTCCTACCCCCCCACACCTGATCTCTCTCTCTAAGGAGCCAGAGTCTGGGGAGCCCATAGTCTTTCGGGCTCCTCTAGGATGGCAATGTCCTTTATTCAGACCCATACCAATGTGGCCAAGCACTTTAGCCCATCGATCCCTGCACAGCCAGGTCAGGACCAATCTCGGGGTTGTTGCAGGTGTTGTGTCATTGACTGGAGTTCCAGCACCCTGAGAGACAGGGCAGGCAGATCATTTTCCTGTCTTCTGACATGAATGCAGGTTTAGGATTGGCCCTGCAATGATGCTCTCTTGTTCCTCAATGCGGTCTTAAGCAGGGGCAGAGAACTGGGGCTCCTGGGCCAACTCACTAGGAATCTGTACACCCTGCACCTCCCCTCATGAGACCCAGAGCCTGCAGCCCGCACACAGCCACGGGAAGAGGGGCTGGAGGATGTTCTTGTCCTGAATGTCTTAGCCAAAGGAAGTTTGGGGACAACTGTGACTGCAGAAAGGGGTCCAGTCTCCAGTTTCCTTTTGGGGTCTGCAGCAGTACCTGCCCCCTTCCTTGGCCCTTAAGCTGATATCACAGCAGAAAAAAATGGAGAAAAGTTTTAAGGAAAGACCCCAAGCATCAATCATCCACACTAGGACCTCTCACATAAGTGTGGGCTGGGGAATACGCCATAGCCACCCTGAGTCGGACATCTTACAGGCTTGTGCCAAGACCGTTGTCCTCTGGACACCCAAGTTGTAGATGGGCCTGATCTATGGGAGCAGCCAGGTCAGATGCCACATTTCTGCAACAAAGAAGCCCCAGCAGTGACTCTTCTCAGGCCCCATGGATCAGAGGACAGGACCAGCACCCACGTTCTCAGCTCCCCGGATTGTGTTATTTGCACCCTCCTCTCCATAAGCTATTCTGTTTTGGAATATTTTAAATTAATCTGAATCCTAAAGGAACCAATGTCATGTTAAATCATATTCTATGGAACAATGTCTGCTGTGTGTTCATTCTATGTCATCAAGAATTTCAAAACTACATCCACTCACTCTCCTCTCCTCTGAAGTGCTCTCTAACATTGCTATGTCGTTCCCCACAGAATGACACTGGAAGAAAAGGACAGCGTGGACCGTGTGTGCTGTGTGGTCCCTTGGGCGCCTTCTGGGATCTGATGACCCTCCTCTGAGATGTATGGGGGCAGAGGGACCAGCCCCTGACTCTCTCCCTCCCCACAAGTCCGGTTTTATTTTCGTTTTCATTTTGTGGTACTGGGGACTGAACCCAGAGGCATTCTACCTCTGAGCTACACCCTATCCCACCCCTTCTTTTTAAATAAGGTCTCAGTAGGTTGCTGAGAGTCTAGCTAAGTTGCTAAGGCCATCTTTGAACCTGAGATGCTCCTGTTTCTATCTCCCAAGTACTAGGATTACAGGCATGCACCATCATGCCCAGCACAAGCCTAGTATTGATACCAAAAATATGATGAGAAAGAGCCGGGTGATAAGTGGCGCACACTTGTAATCCCAGTACTGGGAGGCTGAGACCAGAGGATCTGGGTTCACGGCCAGTCTCAGCTACTTAGTGAAGCCCCCCTCCACAACTTAGTGAGACCCTGTTTCAAAATAAAGAATTAAAAATAGGACTGGGGGGTATAGCTCGGAGGTAGAATGACCCTGGGTTCAATCACCAGCACAGCCAAAAAATATATATTTTTAATCATATATATCATATATGATAGAAAGGCTTTTCAAGAATGAATCAGCAGTCCTTGAGAGGCAGGCAGTTGTCCAGAGACAGCCTGTTGATGTCCCTGTAGAGAAGGTTCCAACACAAACCAAAGAAGGAAATTGCCTACCTGGGTCCTACCTTCATTCCCCACCCAGACCCCTAAGCACCTGAAAGACGGCCAGGTCCTGACCGAGACTTCCTCCTATGCACATTCACACACAGCTACAGAGACTCCGCCGACCCCAGCAGGACCTGGCACTGTGCAGTCAATTCCCTGGGGGCTCCAAGGGGAGCTGGTTCTGTTATGGTGACAGGTGGGCCTTTCCTTTGTCTGATCCTTTCCTCAGATGGATCCCTCTTTGGATCGACCCCTCAGGACAGGGCAGTAGCCCTTAGCCTGACGTTACTCTCCCGAACACCTGCCACAGACATCAGAGTTATCAGAGGTGGGGGTGCAGTGGTGTGAACACGAGCTTGAATCTTGGAAGGCATGGGCCAGTCCCCAGAGGAGAGATACGAGGAAGCCACTTGCCATGATACACTGTAATAGCGACAGAGGGAAGCAAGGGTGCTCCGAGGATGGCACCCAGGTCAGTCTGGCCCCAGGCTGCCTCTGGAGCCTCTCTCTGCAAAGGGACCAGGCCAGGTTTTCACATCTGGGCCAGGAGGGAGGAACCTGTGTAAGAGGAAAGGGAGTTGCCCTTGGGTTAGTGAGGGAGACCAGTCTATAAAAAATAAGACCCCCGCAAGGTATAATGGCACATGCCTGTAATCCCAGTACTTGGGAGGCTGAGACAGGAGGATCACAGGTTCACAGCCAGCCTCAGCAGCTTATGGAGGCCCTGTTTCAAAACAAAAACTAAAAAAGGGCTGGGAGTTTAGCTCAGAGGAAGAAGGCCCCTGAGTTCCAGCCTCAGTCACACACACACACACACACACACACACACACACACACACACACACACACACACGCAGGGCCCTTCTGATTCACAGTTCTACTTCTGATCAGGCTCTCCACTGCTTTCTCTGAAGCCCACCCCCCTAGGCAAAGGTGCCGTGTTTAAAGAATGTGCTCACGGGGATGGGGATCGGTGACTCCCTACACTTCCCCACCTGCTTATACTTCTGTCCTGAGACCATCAAGGAAACAGCAGTGCAGCTGAGCATGGTGGCATCCTCCTGAAATCCCAGCCTCCAGGGAGACTGAGGCAGAAGGATCACAAGTTCCAGTCCAGCCTGGGCAACTTAGCAAGACCCTGTCTCAAAATTAAAAAAAAAAAAAAAAAATTAAAAGGGGTAGGGATGTAAATCAGTGGTAGACAGCCCCGTGTTCAATCTCCAGTATAAAAATAAAAAGGAAAAAGGACAAAAAGAAAAGAAAGGAAGGAAGGAAGAAAGAAAGAAAAAGAAAAGAAGAGAAAAAATAAACAGTAGTGCTAGTTTGCTACTTTCTTGGTCTCCCTAAAGATCCCTCCCAAGGCCCATCTCTTCCTCATGCTCAACACCTCCGTGAGGGAGTTCCTTCTTGACAGTGGCTTCAGTTCTTCATGTGACAGTGGCTTCCCAAACCATCCCCATAGGCCTAGATGCCTAGTGCACACTGGGTAAGCTTTCTAATGTGCTGTTAAAAAAAATAGCATAAATTTAGTAGCTTAAAACCACACAGATTTCTTAGCTTCTAGTTCTGGAAGTCAGAAATTCAATATGAATCTCACTGGACTAAAAGTAAGGTGTAAGTCAGGGTTGGGTTCCTTCTGAAGGATCAAGGGAAAAATTCATTTGTTTGGGTTTTTGTTGTTTTGATGCTAGAGATTGAACCCAGGGGCATTCTACCTCTGAGCTATACCCCCAGCCCTATTTTTTTTTTAAGTTATTGAGGCTGACCTTGAACCTATAATCCTCCTGCCTCACCTCCCAAGTACTGGGATTACAGGCCTGTGCTCGTCGGTTTTTCTATCTTCTAGAAGCTGCCTGTATTCCTTGGTTGGTGAGCCCTTCCAGCCTAAAGCCGCAGTCTCGTCAATCTGACCCCTTCACCTATAACCTTATCTCTGGCACTAACCCTTCGGTCGACCTCTTTTACTTACGTCACAGGAGAGGAGCTGATTCCTCCAAGGGTCCGAGGAGTTCCCAGAGGGGGAGAGAGGGGAACCTCAACTCAGGCCTGGAGGGGTCTTTGGCTTACATGACAGAAAGGAATTTCAGCACGAGCCAGAGGCATAGACAGAGATTTATTTAGAAAAGCAAGCAAGACACACACAAGAGAGAAGTTGGGCCATCAGAGTGAGAGACACATTGAGGGTTCACAGTGCTAGAAAAGACTTTCCTGAGGCGTGGGTGGGAGGAGGTGTGTGAGGATGAGGTCAGTCCAGTAGCCACAGGATGATTCAGGGTGTTTGGTCCTCAGCAGGGTCCTGCTGGGCTCTTCACTGTCTTATTACGAGGTGATCCTTTTAAGACCTGGACTAATTTACTCAGAATCCATGTTAAGAACCTCTCTAATTCAGGTAAGAACCCCACATAAATTATCCTGGAACCATAGCCAAGCGCTCCAGCAGTTCCCATTCCCGGGAAAAGGGAAGAAAGGCCCTATTGAAGACTGCGGACAGCTCGGTCCCCCTGGGAGAGGGCGTGGCGGCTTCCTGGGGCTGGGCTTGGTAACTGAGGATTAGCACCTAGGGTCTGGCCCGGGTCCAGCAGAGCAGCCCCTGCCGGGCTTACCACTACAAAAGCAAGAAAGGAATGGGGTGGGGGTGCTGGGAAAGTCGGGGTGTGAGGAGGGGGCTGGGGGTGCGGGTGGGCGCGGCCTCCGCGGGCAGGACCGGCTGGGGTTGGATGGGAGGGGCGGGGACCCCAGGGCGCCCGGAGGGAAGGGCAGAAGGGGCGGCCACACTCTCCCCCTGCGGTCTGTGAGGGCCGCGTTCTTCCATTCGTGACTCTGGGAATCGCTGCTGCCGAGCCCCGCTTGGACCTGCTCTGGGCGCCGGGAGATGGGTGTGAACGAAACCAACACAGGTTCCTGCACCGCACTTTCCGCCTGGCAGGAGGGGACAGGCCATAGATGGGGAGTCCTCGTCGGCCACAAATAAGGCCATCTGACGCCGAATGAGGTTGGCGGCAGGAGTCCTCCACAGAGAGGGGACACTCGGGTGAGACCTGAGTGAAGGGGAGGGGGCAGCCCGAGGGAGGGGGGGCAGAACATTCCAGAAGAGGGAAGGGGACAGCAAGGGCCCAGGAGCCCTGTGTGACTTGGAGACTTCACCTGCTGTAGTTTGGATCTTAAATGGCTCCAAACATGCACGTGTCTAGTCCCCAGCCTGGCGCTGTTAGGTGGCGGAGGTGTGTGTGTGTGTGTGTGTGTGTGTGTATGTGTGTGTGTGGTTCTGTGCTGGGGATTGAACCCAGGGACGTTCTACCTCCAAGCTACCTCCCAGCTCTGCTTTTTATTATTATTATTATTATTATTATTATTATTATTATCATTATTATTATTATTATTTAGAAATAGGGTCACACCAAGTTGCTGAGAACCTTGCTAAGTTGCTGAGGCTGGCCGCAAACCTGCGATCCTCCCTTCTCAGCCTCCCGAGTACTAGGGTTACAGGTGTGCACCACCACGCTCAACTAGCAGAAGGAATTTTTTTTTTTTTTTTTTTTTTTTGCGGTACTGGGGATTGAACTCAGGGGCATTCTACCTCCGAGCTATACCCCCAGCCCTATTTTTTATTCTTTATCTTGAAACCGAGTCTCACTAAGTTGCGGAGTGCCTCACTAGGTAGCTGAGGCTGGCCGCGAACCCGGATCCTCCGGTCTCAGCCTCCCGAATGCTGGGATTACAAGCGTGCGCCACCACGCCCGGCTCTAGCAGAAGGAATTTAAAGAACAAGAAGGAGCCCAGGAAGGAGATTTCATGGGAATGAGGGATCTGCACCCCACCCACGGGTGCAGAGAGGGCTCAGCACATCCCAGGGGATGCAGTGGGGCTGTGTGGGAAGGCCGGGGTGGGGGCTGCAGCCAAGTAAAGCCCAGGTTGATAATGGGGGGAGGTGGTGGGGTGAGGGGGTGAAGATCATTCCAATCTGAGGTTTCCCTCCAGGAGCATCAGGGCAGAAAGGATGTCAAGATCTCCAGGACAATGACAGCAGTGATACCTGCCCATGTTCCAAGTACTTTGCACCTAGGAACTCATTTAATCTTCTACAGTGAGGAAGTTGAGGCACAGAGAGGGTAAGTGAGTGGCCCAAGATCACACAGCCAGTGAGTGGTACTCTACTAAGCTCTGTGAAAAGCCAGGGAGGCCTATCGGACAGGCCAGTGTGGCCAGCTGTCACCCCAGGAGGTGACTGGGCCTTGTGACGCTGGGTCAGCTGAGCCCTGACAGCTCCTCCCGGTCCCATCCCCAGCCTGCCCTTCAGGACCCAGGTCACGGGGAAGTTGTCATCCTGTGACATCACTGAGAGGTGACTGATGAGGATGACTTTCCAGGGAGCGACAAGGTGTTAATCACCTCTAAGAAGAGGCAGCTCTGTGAGGCTGCGAAGGGCAAACCTCTCTGATCCACCCCAGCCCCACAGCAGAGGACAGAGGGCTCTGAGTGACTCTAAGTGACCAAAGCTGGGTCACGGGCCAGGGGCAGGGTGTCCAGCTGTGCCCTGCACGCCACGTTCCCCATTCGGAAAGCAAACACTCCATACAAAATAACAGATGCCCGCTGTCTTGGGTTTCTCTGCTTTTGTGTTTTTCCACTGTATTTATCACCATTTGAAATCATGCTATTCATGTATTACTGAAATACTATATTACCTAGATATTAATTGTATTAAGTATTTATTACTTAAGCATTAATTGTTAAATATTATAAATATTTGTCTTGCTGGACACATTGTCCTCGCACAAGTCTGTAACCCCAGCAGCCCGGGAGGCTGAGGCAGGAGGATGGCAAGTTTGAGGCCAGCTTGGGCAATTTAACAAGACTGTTTTTTTTTTTTTTTTTTTTTTGGTGCTGGGGATTGAACCCAGAAGCATCCTATCACTGGGCCACACCCCAGCCCTATTTTATTTTCATTTTGAAACAGGGTCTTGCTAGGTTGATAAGAGTTTCACTACTTGCTGAGGCTAGCTTTGAACCTGCAATCCTCTTTTCTCAGCCTCCCAAGTACTAGGATTACAAGCATGCACCACTACACCCAGCTAGCAAGACTTTGTCTTAAAATAAAATAAAAAGGGCTGGGACTATAGTTCAGTGGTAGAGAGTCCCTGGGTTCAATCCCTAGTAACACACACACACACACACACACACACACACACACACACACGCACAATTATTTGTCTCCCCCATTAGACTGTTAATTTTGGGGTGTTGGGTTCTGTATTTGATCTGGTTCTCTGGTGCCTGACATATAGAAGATGATCAATAATATTCATTTAATTCAAATCCCACATAATCAGCTCCAGCCCTAGCTGCTGCTGCTGCCACTGCTGCTGCTTCTTCTCTACTGGAAGTTGAATCCAGGGACATTCTACCTCTGAGCTACACCCCCAGCCCTGTTTTGTTTTTTGTTTGTTTGTTTGTTTTTAAATTTTGAAACAGGATTTTGCTAAACTGCTGAGGGTCTCCCTAAGTGGCTGAGGCTGACCTTGAACTTGTGATCCTCCTGTCTCAGCCTCCCAAGTGCTGCAATTACAGGCATGTGGTACCACGTCTGGCAGCCCCAGCTTCTGAACGTGTAGGGGTCACCCAGGGTCACTCACGGGCATTGGACTCTTTGGCCTGGTGGCGAGGGGACAGCCAGCCAGAGCCCAGACAGGGCAAGACCTCCCTTCTTTGCCTCTCTCCCGGTGCTGCAAGGGTCTCCAGTGGGACCCCTGGCACTCTTCCTGGTGCCTGGTGGACCACCTACACTGGATGGTGCTGACTTGGCACTCACCTATGTTTCTGAAGGCTCGGGTGAGAGTCTGAATGTTCTGCCTATACCACAGCTAGAAGTCAAAGGAGGTCCCAGCAAGTAAAGGAACACATCCTTTAATTATTTAATACCTTGGAGTTGAATTGTGTCCTTTGTATTTATACGCTGAAGTCCTAACTCCCAGTGCCTCCAAAAGTGACCATGTTGGGAAACTGAGCCTTTGCAGATGCAACCAGTTACCATGAGGTCATACCAGACGTGGCTAAGCTCCCAATTCAGTATCGCCAGCGCCCGGCATGGTGGTGCATGCCTGGAGTCCCAGTACTCAGGAGGCTGAGACATGAGAATCACAGGTTCAAAGCCAGCCTCAGCCACTTAGAGAAGCCCTCCAGCCAGGCGTGGTGGCGCACGCTTGTAATCCCACCATTTGGGAGGCTGAGACTGGAGGATCCGGGTTCACAGCCAGCCTCAGCTACCTAGTGAGGCCCTCCACAACTTAGGGAGACCTGTTTCAAAATAAAGGATAAAAAATAGGGCTAGGGGTGTAGTTCGGAGGTAGAATGCTCCTGAGTTCAATCCCCAGTACCACAAAAAAAAAAAAAAAAAAAGAGAGAGAAGCCCTCCACAACTTATCAAGACCCTATTTCAAAATCAAAGAGTAAAATAGGGCTGGGGGTGCAGTTCAGTGGTAGAATGCCCCTGGGTTTAATCCCCAGTACCAAATATGTATATTTGATTATATATGATAGGTAGATATTAATATATGCATATAGTGATTGATATATATTCATATAGGTAATCACTAGCATCTTTATTTTTTTTTTCAGTACTAGGGATTGAATTCAGGGGTATTCTACCTCTGAGCTATACCCCCAGCCCTAGTTTTTATTCTTTATTTTGAAACCGGGTCTCACTAAGTTGCGGAGTGCCTCACTAGGTAGCTGAGGCTGGCCTCGAACCCGGATCCTCCGGTCTCAGCCTCCGAATACTGGGATTACAAGCGTGCGCCACCACGCCCGGCTTAGCATCTTTATAAAAAAGGGAAATTTGGACACAGAGACACGTGCACAGGGAGAGAGCCCACTGGAGATGAAGCAGGATTGGAACGGCCAAAGATTTGCAAACACAGCCTTTGCCCAGAACCACCAGACGCCAGGAGAGGCCCGAAACCGCCTCTCCCTCCGGCCCCCCAAGGAACCAGCCTTGCCCACACCCGCCTCTCAATTCGGGTGACCCGAGAGACAATCGTGTGTGCTGCCAGAGCTGCTGAGCTGGCAGCACGTGATCGCAGGGACCCCAGCAACAGCGCTCTCCAGCAGCGGGCCTGGCCTCGCAGAGGATCTCGGTAGGAAGAGTGCGGCAAGCTGCTCCTGCTCAGGCTGGGTGGCCGCTCCTGCCTGGACCAGCCTCCACCCCAAGCTTTTCCATTCCCCACACTTTGAGCCTCTCCCCCTGCACACGCTGGGAGGCTGGGTCTCCCGCCTCCTCTTTCCAGCCGGCCCCACTCCAGGGCTGGAGTCCTGCTCACCTGGCTGTTCATCAAATGCACTAGTTGGTTTCTCCCAGCTGTGCAAATACCTGGACTGCCTTCCACACAGGAAATGGGGGCAAGAAAGCGCCAGGGCAGGGCGGAGAGCTGCTCAGGGCCTGGCCAGTCGGCTAGGGACATGGTTAGCAAGGTTAGCAATGGCTGTGCTACAAGGAATGACCACATGTACTAGAGGGAACCCACTTCTGCAAGGAGGAAGATGCAGGCGGTTCTGGAGTGTGTCTAGAGACTGAATGAGTTCTCTTTGTTCTCTCTCTCTTTTTTTTTTTCAGTACTGGGGATTGAACTCAGGGGCATTCTACCTCCAAGCTGTATCCCCAGCCCTATTTTTTATTCTTTATTTTGAAACAGGGTCTCACTAAGTTGCAGAGGGCCTAAGTATCTGAGGCTGGCCGTGAACCTGTGGTCCTCCTGTCTCAGCCTCCCAAGTACTGAGATTACAAGTGTGGACTACCATGCCGGGACATTTTATTATTTTTGTTTGTTTGTTTGTGAATATGTCATAGTTTTTTAGCCAAAAGTGCGTGTGTGTATGAGAGAGAGAGAGAGAGAGAGAGAGAGAGAGAGAGAGAGAGAGGGAGAGAGGATAGTACAGTCATGTCCTTTATAACTGTGGGTTCCCAACCTATGGATTCAACCAACCTTGAATCAAAAGTAACTTTTTTTTTTTTCTGGTGCTGGAGATTGAACCCAGGGTATTCTACCTCCTAGCTAAATGACCCAGCCCTTTCTTATTTATTTATTTATTTATTTATTTATTTATTTATTTATTTATTTAAAGTGCACAGAGGATGTGCACAGGTCACTGCCAACACTGTGCCATTTCATATAAGAGGCCTGAGTGTCTGAGGGTTTGGGTGCGGCAGGAGTCCTGGAACCAATCACCCATGGTCCCGAGGGCAACTCTTGTACTGAAGCTGCTGAGGACATCCAGAACCCAAGAAGCCAGGGTCTTCCTGGGGTGCTCAGCGTCTGTGTTGAGTGAGACCAGCCGGAAGTGGAGGTGGAAGGAAGAAGCTTTCTTATGACCGGCTTCTCTTTGACCGAGCACATCAGGTAAGAGTCACTAATCAACCCTCCTGGCCAACCAAGACAAAGGGATTTTCCAGCATTCAGAAATAGAAATTGTAGGGCTAAAATTGTCGTTCCCCATGCTAGACACACACAGAGGGCTCTGAAAGTGCCTGGAACTTGTACGCAGCTAGGCCTGGATGCCCAGCCAGGCCCCGCAATCTTTTTTTTTTTTCGGTACTGGGGATTGAGCTCAGGGGCATTCTACCTCCGAGCTATACCCCCAGGCCTATTTTTTATTCTTTATTTTGAAACAGGGTCTCACTAAGTTGTGGAGTGCCTCACTAGGTAGCTGAGGCTGGCTCCGAACCCAGATCCTCCAGTCTCAGCCTCCCAAATGCTGGGATTACCAGCGTGTACCACCACACCCGGCTTCCCGCAGTCTTGGTCCAGGTGCTGGACCAACCCCTGAGGAGAGGCCATTGCCGCTTCTCCACCTTTCTTCCCAAGAAACTCTCTCCTAGTGGAAGCTGGAGGATGGACTGGGAGGCTTGTCTTCCCGGTGATGGGAGCTGCCCTCCCAAGGGCAAGCTGGGAAAGGACGCAGATGCGGGTGGCTGACCTTGAGATGCTCCGGCTGACTACCCAGCTGCGGCCACGTCACTTTGTGTTTTGGGTCCTAAAATAAATCGCTGGCTGATGCCCTTTGCCCTCTCCCCCTCCCCAGTACTCTTTCTGGAAGTTCTTCTTCCACTCTGATTTTACTCATAGGAAACTGTTTGAACTACCCATGTATTCTCACCCTTTGGGAAAAGTGAAAGAGAAAGTGGAAATCATTTCCTTCACTTATGTGGGGAAACGGAGTCCCAGAGGGTCTGGGCATCTTGCCGGAGGCACTCGTCTGAATCAGGGACAGAGAGGTGACTGTGTGTGGCACAGCCATAGGGACCAGCATCTTTCCCAGGTTCACTCCACAGTGAGAAGATCTCCCCATCTTTTACAGGTCAGGGACATCTGGCAGGGCACACAGGTGTCATCTCTGATGAGTGAGAGAAAGCAAACACAAAGTTACTCAGTGTAGAAAACACAGAGTCAATGGACCCTGTAAATCGCTCTTTTTTTTTTTTTTTTTTTTTTTTTTTTTGAGTAGAGGATACTGGGTATTGAACCCAGGGGCATCCTACCTCCAAGATAGAGCCCCAGCCCTATTTTTATTTTTATTTTGAAACAGAGTCTCACTAGGTTGCTGAGCATCTCACTAAGTTGCTGAGGCTGGCCTCAAACCTCCAATCCTCCTATCTCAGCCTCCCAAATCCTGGAACTACAGGCATGCACCACCATGCCTGGCTCATAAACTTCTTTTGACTTTTGTCTGGGAGCTTCCAGTGGTCCACACAGGGTCCACTGCAGAGGCCAGACATCCCTTCTCTCCTCGTCCTCTTTCTGCTCATCTTCCCCCAAGTTGGCCTTTATCCTTCTTGTCCATCATCATAGGGGACTGTCAGGTTCTTTGGTCTTCAGAATGGAGAACCCACACCTTCTCTTGCTAATATTGACCCGTTCTTTTTTTGTAGGGGTGGGCAGTGGGTACTGGGGATTGAACCCAGGGGCACTCTACCTCCAAGCTACACCCCCACCCTTTTTATTCTTTGCTTTGAAACAAGGTCTTGCTAGATTGCTGACAGTCTCTGCTAGGTTGCTGAGGTTGGTTTTGAACCTGCAGTCCTCCTGTTTCAGCCCCCAAGGACTGGGATCACAGGTGTGTGCCACCACGCCCGGCTATTGACCAGTTCTTACGGCACTGTTTCAAAATCCATTGATACCAACAAGCTCTCATGTACACCCTTCATGTGAAATCCCTCTCTTCCACATCAGATGAAGCCGCCTTGTCTCCGAATCAGGATGCTCAGGCTCTCTGGCTCCCACTT
>PVLC010023172.1:0-25688 GCA_004027655.1 Graphiurus murinus
GATAGCGACTGAAGACCGACAACCTAAGACAGGCACGATCTACAGCCATTGTATATAAACAAAAAGGGGGAGATGTTGGGGTCTTAGCCCGGCAGGCCCAGAGAGAACTCGCCTCAAGATGGCGCCTGGCAGAGTGCCAGGAGCAGCTGCACGTGGTAACATCCTAGGGCTGTGCCACGTCAGAGCGCATGCGCCAGCATGTCAGAGCGTGCCCAATAGGAGAGAGTGTTACTGAAGTTGCCTGAGTGAATACTCCCTGACAGACTCACTGGTTTGCCCCTTTACAATTCCTCCCGTACCTGACGAAGAGAGAAGGAGTTTCTCCTGTGCGGAGAAGGAGTAAGAGAATAGGGAGGGAGTAAGAGAAGAGAGAGAGAGAGAGAAGAATAAAGAAGCTTGCACCATTCCTGTGTGTTTGTCGTCTCTTCGGGCCCTTGCGGGCAAGGGTCTGGCGCGGGGGACGATATTTTGGTATATAAATAAAGCTGCTACAAACATTTACAGGCAGGTTTTTGTGCAAACATAAGTTTTCAACTCATCTGGGTAAATACCAAAGAACACAATTGCTGGATCACATGGTAAGAGTATGTTAGTTTTGTAAGAAACCACTAAACTCTCTTCCAAAGTGGCTGTTCCATTTTGCCTTCCCACCAGCAATGAATGAGAGTTCCTGTTGTTCCACTACTTGCCAGCAATTGATGTTATCAATGTTTAAGATTTGGCTCATTCTGGAGAGCTGGGAGGAGGCGGCAGACAGCGGGCAGGAAATCCAAATAGGCTGAGGCCTGGAAGCAGATCCTGGGCAGCGCCAGCCCTGAAGAGGAGCAGGAGAAACCCATCCTTGAGAGGCCAACCAGGATCTCCCAACCGGAAGACAGCAGGCAGCCCAATAATGTGATCAGATAGCCTCTGGGTCCTGCTGGGTCACAAGGCTTCAAACAGTGCAGATAAATGCAGGCAAGAAAGGATGCCACCGCTGCCGCCGTCACCAGCTCCTGGGACGTCTGCATGGGTTGCACTGCTGTGGCATGTTGTGTCTCAAGCAACATGGGGTAGACCAAGCAGACCAGCCGCCTTCGCCTGCCAGGGCCAGAAGGAGAGTATTGACGGCTGGGCCCACCACCCTGGGGAGTTCAGATAACCCCCCAAAAAACCGCACCAAGCCAGGAGTCTAGTCAGCGACCAGACACTGCAGGATCTCAGCTTTATTCGAACAAACAATAGTATATATGGGAAGGTCAGATAAGGAGGTGAAGCTGGGGCGGGAGCCAATGGGAGCAGATCTCGTCACCAGTTGCTGTGTGTGTGGGGTGTAGGCCGTTTCTTGACCCACCCACTGGTTTTCCTAGGGTGGAGGGGTCATATTTGACCAAAAAAGGTCAGAGCCTGTGAGTGCCGAATGCCACATGACATGGGCTGCCTCTACAGTGGCATACAGCTGGACTTGAGCAAAGGGAATGACCTGACTTACTTGCACTGCCTTCCCACTGTGATTGGCAGGTCGACAAGGGTTGTCCCAAGTCAATGGAAAGGGACAGGGTGGGGACTCGGGGAGGGTTGGGAGGACCCACTAAGGACTCAGAGTAGAGTCAGACAGTGCCACTCGGCCATCTGGGGTAAAGCCAGTGCCAGCAATAACAGTTTATCATGCTCATTAGTTTGGGATTTCAAAACACAAATGAGAACTCCCGTCCACCAGCCCCCAAGTGCATGTCTTCATCACTTAAAAAGTAAGTTCCATTTGAAAAGATCCTTTCCTTTTTTCTTCCTATTTTTATTTGTTTATACAAATATCTGATTTGCAAGAAAAAGTGCATGGAAGGGGTTTTAGCAGTTTAATTATTAACTGAGAAAGGGTAGTTTGGTAGTCTACTTAAAACTGTTTCTAGGAAATTCACTAGAAACATTAACCAATAGGATTTTGGTGAGCTTAGCTTCTGTATCCCTACTGCTGCCCAAAAAAGGGGCAGGGCTCTGCACCCCCAGAATAGATGAGTACCCCATGCCTGTACCTCCCTCCTCCATCTAAGTTCTGGGGCTCTTGGCCCTGCCTGGAGACCGGGCTAGCTCTATAGGCTCAGAGAGCCTGGGGAGGGTGCCAAACCCCCTCTAGTATTTTGGGAGATAGGGAAAGTGACAGACTCCCCCTTCCCCCACCCTCAGGGTGGCTCCCTACCAGCAAGGTTTGCTACTTTTAGAGAAGAGCAGGGAACTCAGGGAGTGAGACTGTACTCCTGCTTAGGAGCAAGGGATGCAAGGCTTGTTCAGTATTTGCTGTCAGCACAGGACTACCAGAAGAGACTGGGCCATCTGCCTAGTGTGGCTAAGGGTAGATTGACCTGCCCATTCCAGCAAGGCTAGAACTCCTAAGGCTCTGTGACACTCCATCTCCATCTATGACTTCAGCTCAGTACCTAGATTTGGTACATTTCCTCTGTGAAATCAGTACCTTGGGAGCAGACCAGTCTGACTAAAGTAGGAAAAGAAAAGCTTTGCATTGCAAAGACAGTTAGCTGGTTCTCTGGAGGTGTGTGCTGCCCTTTGCCCCTTTTTTTCAGAGTGAGGGCCTGGAATGAAGATGGTTTTCCTCTGTCCCTGGAGCCTAGAGATTTGCTTTGGCTCCTTTGAGGAGAACAGGCTTAGGGCAGCTGCCCAGAGCAGCTGTGTGTATAGCCTGGCTCCCTTCAGGTTCTCCAGTCTCTTCCAATACACTGCGCCTTATCCCTCAGCCATTGGACAGCCTCCCTGCTCCTGGCCAGCAGGTGGAGTTTGGAGTGGTTGGTGTGGTTTTGAATTAGGGCACCTTGTGGTGGTCAGCTAGGTCCTGCAGGCTCGCTTCACCCTGGGCTCACCTGGTTCTCAGCCTTGCCCTATGTTAGTGGCAGGCCAGGGCCAGCTGTGTCCCATGACATCTCCTCCTTAGGAGGAAGGGTCAACTGTCAGTTGTGTGGTGACTGGTCCACGGCATACCCTTGGAACTGTGTGGAGCCAGGACTTGCCCAGGAATGGAGCTAGAACAGAGCTGCAGTCTGTATGGAGTGATTACGTCCAGGAGTGGACAGGGAGAAAGGTGGCTGCTACGGTGAAGTCCACTGTCTGACCAAGCGTCCACATCCTAAGTGTCTATCTAGTGCCCATCCTCAAGAAACAATGGTTCAGGCCCATGGCGAGACTGCCCTTTGAGCTAGAGAAGGAAGCAGAGGAAGTCCAGGTGGGAAGGCCAGAAGTGCCTCAGGACCACCTGGGGAGCCTAGGGCTGGCGAGGGGGTCTCAGACTGCAAACATGAGAACATGGCAGGGACTGGTGCTCCCACCTCCCTCCGGCCAAAGATGGGGCTCTGCCCACTGTGTGCCTGTCACCACCCACCAGCAGCCATGCCTTTGGCTTCCCAGATGGAGAGGTAGCAGGCAAAGTAAAAGAAAACAGGAAACTATATGTTGTGTTGGGGGAGGCAGGCGAGATGGGAAAACGGTTTGGACTATGTGTGTGTGTGTGTGTGTTTTCCTTTTGTAGTTGTCTAACTTTCATTAAGTGCTTTTTTTTTTTTAAGTAAGTTGCAGGCTTAGCTTGGAAATCCCCAGAGGGGTGAGGGGGCAGGAACCTGAAGCTGCTGCCCCCTATCTGCCTTCACGGTACTGTCCCTTTCCCCAGCTCTCCCGCCCAGCCTCCCTGGTAAGCAGAGACCCAAGTCCTCTGGGGTCCTGTTTCTGTTTGTGTGATCCCAGGGGTGCACACGGGCCCCTCGGGTGTAGGACAGAAGGGAATGGGAGGGAGGGTCGCACCCTGCAGTCGTGTTCTGCTGTTGTTGCAGGCAGCTGCCCACCCTCCCCACCCCACCCGCCCACCCTGCACCGCGGGTTCCTGAGTTGGCAGATTAAGCATTTTAAAAATTGTATTTTCAATACATGTTTTAAACTTGTCAAAAAAAAAAAAGATTTGGCTCATTCTAATAGGTACATATTGGCATTTCATTGTCATTTAAATTTGTAATTTCCTAGTTATCTTTTAAGTGGAACATCTTTTTATATGCCATTTCTGTATCTTCTTTGGTAAGATGTTTGTTTAGGTCCTTTGCTCATTTTTTAATCAGGTTGTTTACTTATTGTTGGGTTTTAACAATATTTTTTGCATATTTTGAATAACAGTTTTTTACTGGATATAATTTGCATTTTAAAATTCACAAATGCGTGGAAGTATCTTTTTCTATGTTAGTTAGCCATTGATGGTTCTTTTTGTGAAGTGAACATTTTCTTGCATTTTGCATTAGAAGCTGAATGCACTGCAAAGATCTCTTCCCACTGGATTTTCATGCATGGCATAATGATATGCATCGTGTTTTCCTTCATTGGAATTTATCCAACTCACAAGAAATGTGCCTGCCCACCTTCCAGGAAAGGCTGTGCATCTGACTATAATAGAGTGCTCCTCACTCACGACACAGAGCAGAAATAGTCACGAGAGTGGTGCATAAATTACCATAAATGTACCCAATTTAAATGTTACCATCATCAGCAAGAAACATACTACACAGCCACTGACTGGATTTCAAATGACTGTGTGGGTCTGTGATGTCAGGAAGCTCTTGAATGCTCATCAAGGGCTAAAAAAAAAAGTGGCAAGCACCCTTGAAAAGACTCACTCACAGGAGGGGGGCTGCCTGGAATAGCACTGAAGGTGTTAAGTAGGGCCTAGACTGGGGGTGGATGGTCTGGAGCAAGCTAGATACCTTTTCATGTTGATAAACTGGGGAAGGCCTGGGGAGGGAGAGTCCACAGCAGCCTCAGCTGCTGTGATATGCCTAGAGCTGTGTAAAATAGTCTCTGAATTTACCTTGAAATTCACCATTTCCACAAGAAAGAAAAGCATTGCACTGTTTCTCAATACAGATATAATATGAGTTTGTTGTAGGGGGAAAATACCCAAGCATTCTCTCACTATCCAGGTATATAAGACTGTTGACATCTTCATGGAGATTTTTCCCAGGCATGTGGATCTGTGTATCTATGCTTCACAAAAATGAGATTGCATCAAACATATTTTATAATCTATGTATTTTCAAGTCAATAAATAAATAACTGTATTTGAATAGTATTTGAATAGCTATATAACAATATATTTACCCAATTCCCTATTGCATATAAAGTATTTCTAATTTTTCTATTATTAACAATACCACGAGACCCTTCAAGTTACTTTATTAGAAGACTGAATACAATTCTTGTTCTTTTTCTTTGGATGGGCATTTAGTCTTAATTTTACAAACGAAGAAACCAAGACCCTAAGTAACAGAGATAGAATTAGGCAACTATTTCCATTCTGTTATTCCTTTCCACTTGAGAGTTAATGATTATTCTTAAGTATTTATAATTTTCTGATTATAAAAGTAACATGTGCAACATGGCACTGGATGTTGTAAAACCATATACTGATATTTGGAGGTTTTAAAAGATAACAATCAGCCAGGCATGGTACACGCTCGTTATCCCAGGACTCAGAAAGTTGAGATAAGAGGATTGCAGGCTCAAGTCTACCCTCAGGAACTTAGCAAGACCTTCTCAACTTAGTGAGGCCCTGTTTAAAAATAAAATAAAAATAAATAAATAAATAGGGCTGGACATATAGCTCAGAGGTAGAATGAACCTGGTACCAAAAAAAAAAAAAAAGAAAGAAAGAAAGAAAAGGAAAGGAAACATTAGATTAAACAATTACCAAGTTTCTGCTATAGTTGTTATATTTGATTCCTCTATCCCTTTCCTTTGAAAGCAAATCCTAGACACCATTTCATTTCATTCCTACATGTTTAAGTATGACTATGTAAAAACTATGTACATTTTATTTGAAATGGTCGAAGAGAGAAAGTCAGAGCGAGGAAGGAAGGAAGAGAGAGAGAGAAAAAAAAAAAGCTCTGTTTTCTATAGCCAATCTCAGAAGCCATTACTTCTTTCTACAGGTCATACACACTAACCTTGGCACTGCATAGGAGGGGATTGCACAAAAGCATGAACACCAGGAGGCAGAGATGACCAGGACCATTGTGTAGGCTCTTTAGCTCTGCAGCAACTCAAACCAGGGCTCCTGCCTTGTAGTGAAGAGAGTGGGGAACTTCCCACTGGAAACAGCAGCCCTCACACTCACTCCTCTTACTTATCCCCTCTACACCCTTCTCTCTCTCTCCTCCTGAGTCTCTTCAAGAGTCCCACTCTGTCACATTTGCATGAGCTCCTCTCAGCCTCCAAAATCCCACAAGAGTCTACAGAACCAGAGGCATTTGGCTGTTACTTATCTCGTCCCCAAGCCCACTGGCCCTTTCTGGGGTTCCAGAGGTCTATGGAGGATGCTGAGCTTTTCTCTCCCTCTGCCCCAGGTGTGCATTTGATTGGCTCTATCTTATCTTGCTCAACTGGGTTCAGATGTAACCTCAGAGAGGCACTTTTACCCTTTATCTAAAGAGTCCCTTCCCCAATTGGTGCCACTTTCCCTGATTTATCTTCATGAAACTTCTGGTATCAGAAATTATCCGGTTTATGTGTTTGGTCGTTAAATGTCTAACTTAGGAGATCGTAAGTCCTAGAACAGACCTGAGCTGACCTCCTTTACTGCTATTTTCCCACCATCTAGAATAAGATCTGTGACAGTAAATGCTCAGAAATGGTCTACTGAATGCATACTGAATGGCAAAAGCCCCAGGTCTCAAAATATCAGGCTGATCCCTTCCTGGTAAGGAGTTAGGCTTCTGCTATCTCTCTCAGATGCAACCAGTCAGTGTTGAAAAATCTTTCCTCTTAAGGGCCCTGGAAAGTTATCAGCCTTCCCAATGGTGGCTCAGGCCCCTGAGGAAAGCTGTCAGAAAATTGTAAAAGGAAACCCAATGAGCATTTTGGTGAAGGAAAAAACGAGACAAAGATTACTTGAATTTCAAAATATGTAATGACAAGCTAGATGTGGTGGCAAATGTCTGTAATCCCAGTACTTGGGAGGCTGAGGCAGGAGGATTGCAGGTTTGAGGCCAGTATGGTAACTTAGCAAAATGTTGTTTCAAAATTTAATTTATTTTAAAGGGCTGGGAGTGTGGCTCCAAGATAGAATGTCCTGGGTTCGATCCCTAGTAGAGAGCTAGTGGGGTGAAGACTAACATTCATTAAGGTCCAAGCCTCATTCCCATGTTTTACCTGTTATGAATGTTATGACACTGAATCATCTCAAGGCCCAAAATGGCTAAGCAAATTTCTCAGGATCCTACAACTAATATGGAAAGCCAGGTCTATGCTGAGGAGGTCCAGCTCCTCTGAGGACATACGGTGGGCATGAGAAAAGTGCTGACATTTCCGAGGTGTTAAAAGACCCAGAGGAAATGGAGAGCAAGCACACCTGCCGTCCCCTCATCATCTATCTACTGGTTTCAAGTATCTGAGTCAGAACTGCCTCCTCTGTTTTGAAACAGAAGCAAGTTTACTGTCATTTTTATGCACTAGGGACCTCTGTGAATTATAGCTTTTTGGTCCTCCAATTGCAAAGGAAACAAGGACCATAACCAGGCCATCAATAATCTCCCCAGTGTGGAGGAAGTGAATATATAAGCTGCCAAAAGAAATTTTAGCATTTGCTTCCTGAGTAATCTTTTCCTTGGCCAAATTAGCCATAAGTATTGTAAGTAGTAATCCTTTCCTTGGCCGAATTAAGCTAGGCATCCATGTGCTTGAGGCTTCAGAGCCCATTTTGAAAGTGAGATAAAATGTCTTCATGGTAGGAGAGAGTGTATTTTAAAATGTTGCTATTTATTTGTTTTTGTCCCTCCAGACATGTTTTACATAATAATGAAAGAATCTTGTGTGGAAAAAGGGTGAGTCCTGAGGGCCAAGACACTTAAAGTAGCTACGCTCTTTTCCCATCACAGTACAGAAAGTAGCTAACTGTCCAAGCCACACACGGCTCCCAGGTCCCCTTTCAAAATGGTAGAGAATTAGTTGAAGGCAGAAGCAGCTGGGGCTCAGTAAAAACAAAAGCTCTTTTTATAGCTGCACGGGGCTCTGATCCTCTGCAAACTCCCAGGGTGGCTTACTGCTTTAGAGCTGACTGGCTGGCTTGTGTTACCTGCACTATTGGAGTCTGAGCCTCAGCAGGAGGAACTTAATCAACCTTGTTGAGGGATGTGGCAGAGAGAAAGTGACAGGGCCTCCGATGTGGAATGGAAGCTCCTGGATAAACAATACTCCCAACACATGGGAAAACATGTGGGAGAGTTCTGTCTTTATAAGCAGGCTTCAAAACACAATCATCCTGGATTTTTACACAGCAAAGATTAGGCTGAAGACAAATGCATGTGTTTTTGTTGTTGTTGTTGTTGTTTTTCCCCTTAAAATAAAAAGTTCACAGCCGGGCATGGTGATGCACGCTGGTAATCCCAGCATTTGGGAGGCTGAGACCGGAGGGTCTGGGTTCGAGGCCAGCCTCAGCTACCTAGTGAGGCACCCCGCAACTTAGTGAGACTCGGTTTCAAAATAAAGAATAAAAAATAGGGCTGGGGGTATAGCTCAGAGGTAGAATGGCCCTGAGTTCAATCCCCAGTACCGCAAAAAAAAAAAAAAAGTTCACACTGGACATGGTGGCACACGCTTGTATTCTCAGTACTTGGGAGGCTGAGACCAGAGGATCCGGGTTCTCAGCCAGCCTCAGCTACTTAGTGAGGCCCTCTGAAACTTAGTGAGACCCTGTTTCAAAATAAAGAATAAAAAATAGGACTGGGGGTTTAGCTTGGAGGTAGAATGCCCCTGGATTCAATCCCCAGTGATGCAAAAAATAAATAAATAAAAAGTTAAAAAGTTCACAAGTGAGACTTTGATGTGTGTATGTGTGTGTCCACTTCACCTGGAAAACTCATGACTAATTAAGGGAAAAAGATGCTAACCCCCTTTCCACTAAGGGATGGAGGCCCAATTAGCAGGGGCTGAGAGGAGTAGGTATAAGGTGACAGGCATGCATACCATAGGCACATAGACTTTCACATGAAGAAGCGCAAGTTCATAAAAACATCTTGTGATCACATCCTAAAATGCAGATACCAGCTGCACATCTGCATTTCCTAGGACGTAGTAAGATGCTTGCAGCAAAGATGTCTTCTATTCCCACTCAGAGTCATTTTTCATCTTAAAAAAAAAAAAGGAATCCAAAAGCTAGCAAAAACAAACAAACATTCAGAAAGTTCCAAATCCAGTTTCCTGACACTGGATTTCTGCAGGGCAGGATCACTCATGATGCTTATTAACTTCTGATTCTCAGACTTCACCCTGAATCCTGGGCCCAGGTTGACTGCTCAAAGTCTAACTTTTACTAGTGAGGAAACTAAAGTGCTCAGAGGGACACACTGAAGGTCCCTCAGGACCCAGTAGGGCCAGGACAGAATGGAGATGTGGCAAAGATTCTCTCCTTAGCAAACCCTAGTAAGGATCCTGTGAGTTTTGTTTTGTCTTGAACCACTAGGCCCTATCCTTGGGCAGATCTCCAAGAGCAAGAGTTTTGGCCAGAGTCCTGCTAAGTCAGTTTAGCCCAAAGCCCCCATCCTCTGTATCTGATCACCTTCCTTGTCCTCACCATTCCTGGGGTGGTATCTGATCACTCTGGCCTACCTTCCACAAAAATCCCCTTATCCTTCTAGTAACTTTCCACCCCCTGACACTCCACTCTGCTCCTTGCCTGTAGAATTTCCACTTTTCCGCTTTTTGCATTCATAGATGAGCTTGATCTCTTCCTATCACTACAGAATCCCATTGCAGTAGTCCTTTCTGAATGAAATCTTTCTTACCATTTGTGTGTGCATGGGTGGGTGGGGGCACTGAGGATTGAACCCAGAGGTATTCTAACCCCAAGCTATACTCCCAGTCCTATTTTATTTTTATTTTGAAACAAGGTCTCATTAGGTTAATAAGAGTTTCACTACTTGCTGAGGCTGTCCTCAAACCTGCAATCTTCCTGTCTCAGCCTCCCAGAGGAAGCCCAGCTTCTTCCTCACTATTTTAACAAAAGTTGTGAATAAATTTCCCTTAATGTGTGTGAAGCACATTACAAACCAATCTCACTTAATTTCTGTGTAAGGAGACACACGTCTCATGATTCTAGGGCAAGAGGCGATGGCACCAACTCTTGTTCAATCTGCAGCTGGAAGTTCTTTGCAAGCTTGATGCTCTACAAAAGACACCTCCGCACAACTCTGAAGTCTGCTTCTCTGGTCAGCTGGGGCCACTTTACCTCCAGGTTACAGCTCTATTTAATACCACTGAGCTTTGTCCATTGATCTCTGGGTCTGACTCACCAGTGATATTTTGGAGCAATTGACCATTATGTCTGAAGTGTAAAGGAAATCCAGGGAGAGGAAGGGTGTTGGTGACCCTATAATTTCTGGCTATTACCCATCTGGGAGATAATGTAGGAATTCACCGAAGAGATATTCTTAAAATATAGCCTGACAGACTTTTTTTGTGTGTGTGGAAATTGACACCAAATCAATTGGGAAGAGGCCCAGGAGAGCTAGAATAGGGTCTGCAAAGTGAAGAGCTTCCTTTCCTGACAGGCTGGAGGCAGTGGGGTTCGAAGAAGGTCTGCTCATATACAGAACTGCAAAAGAGTAAAGAAAGTCTGTTATAGATTTAAAGAGACCATCTAGGGTCTACTGAAAGATCATTTGCAAGTTGTGATGGAGAAACAATTGTAGATTCAGTCCTAATAATGTGTTTTCTGCCCAAGAGGTTAACTTAATGCATTCATTGTTTTTTTTTTTTTAAATTAGTATAAGCCTATGGTTTTGCAGTTATTCTAATTAGATCCATGAGAGAGTTCCCAAACTTACATAATTCATTGATGTTGACTTATATTTTTACAAATAAGCTTATATTTTGACATACTGACTTATATTTTTGCACACAAAATCATTGTTACTTAATAATGGGCTACATTCTGAGATATGTGTCCTTAGGCAATTTTTTGTCATTGCACAAACATCACAGTATGTACTTACAGAAACTAAGATGGATGTGACATCACTAGGCAACACAATTTTATGGACCACCATCATAGATGCAGTATGTGGTCAGTCATTGACCAAAAGGTCATTATGTAATTGAACTCAGAGCCTTGCAAGGCAAGTACTCTACCACTTATCCATACTCTCACCACCCCCAGAGTGTTTTCAACCATCTGTATTTGAAATCTAGCAGCAAATATAGGGCTGACTAGTAGCAAACAGATAAATAAGATAACAGAAAAGACCAAAATTCCGGTTTACAGGGTTCCTGGGGATTGAACCTAGGGACATTCTATCTCTGAGCTAAACTCTCAGCCCTTTTTTATTTTGGAGCAGTCTAGCTAAGTTGCTGAAGCTGGCCTAGAACCTGTGATCCTCCTGTCTCAGATTCTCAAGTACTTGGATTACAGATTTATGCCACCACTCCTGGCTTTACTTTTGAATCTTTCAGGGACAATGACATTTCATAAGGATTGATGAAGGGAGCCTGGAAAGATTTTTAAACTACAATGATACCTAAACCCACAGTGCTTCATTCTCCCTGTGCTTAAGCACTCTGAACTCTTCCTTGGCATTCAATTAACTCCTAAGAGAGAAAACTCAAGCTTTCACTAGTTTGTACTGAGCCTGTTTCTCCAAGCAAAGACACATACGGGCGGGAACTAGCACTTGTCAAATCCTATCTTGCACTTAGTAGAAATAATGCTTCTGACACATTATCTCAGTTCATCCTCTCCACAACTAAAAAAAAAAGTAGGTAAGATTATTCTCACTTCATAGATTATCCCCAAACACAGAAAGAGAGGTGACTCACTTGTCCTAAGTTGCACAACTAGAAAATGGAAGCGTCTTAGCCCGAGCTGCTATAACGAAGGACCGTAGGCTGTATCACTTGAGCAAGAGATGTTCACTTCTCAGTTCTGGAAGCTGGTAAGTCCAAGACCAAGGTCTGCCCATTTGAATTCTGGAGACATCTCACCTCCTGCCTTGTAGACAGAGTGTGCTGGTCTCTATCTTCTTATTACTAATGAGATTACTAATCTCATTATGGGGCCCACCCTCATTATCTCATCTAAATGTTGAGGATAAAGGTTTCACCATATAAACTGGGGGAGGGGAACATTCAGTCCATAACAGGAGATGTCCTCACTTCCAGACCCCATAAGGGAGTCTGGTTGAAAGTTGGCAGGGATGAAGTGCTACAGAAAAAAACAGACAGGGAAGGGATCTGAGAACATCAGGGATGCTTTAGGAGGCCACTGATTATGGAAGTCTAATATCCAGAGGCAAGACACAGTCTTAAGGACAAGATGAGTGCTGGATTCAATCCCCAGCACTGCAAAAACCAAAAAACAAAAAAAGAATGCAGTTACTATAGGGAGGGAAGGAAGTTCTTTTTTTTTCTTCTTTTTCTGCAGGTGTTAAGCATGTTGTGTAAAATATGACACCAGTATGTACACATGCTTACTTCCACACACAGACTTCTATGAAGAGAGATACAGAGGAACCAAATAGACTTTGAGCCCATAATGGTACTTATCTCTGAATAGCAAAATTATGAGCTATTTTCTTCTTTTTTTATTCATCCGTAGTGCTTGATTTTTCTAAAATGAGTCATTTATTATTTACATGTGCAATTTATGTAAAAAAATCTTCCCAATATATCTTTTCATAAGATGTCAGTTGTTTTCAAAGCTCACTTATGCTGCATCTGCATCTTTCAAAACAGTAAGCTGTAAATTCAAGCATTTATTGTTAGCTCTGTGTGTGTGTGTGTGTGTGTGTGTGTGTGTGTGTGTGTGTGTGTGTGTGTGCATTACTAGGGATTGAACCCAGGGGCATTCTACCTCTAAGCTACACCCCAAGCCCTATTTTATATTTTTATTTTGAAATAGGATCTTGCTAAATTTCCACATGCTGGCCTTGAACCTAAGATTCTCCTGTCTCAGCCTCCCAAGTACTGGGATTACAGGCATATGCCACCATGCTTGGCTTATCGTTACTTCTTGTTGTTTTTCTGTCCACCCAAATGATACAAGATTTGTTGTGTTGTCCAGTTGGCTTTTGTGCAGGACAGACTAGGTGTTTTGATATTCCATGGGCACAGCCTAAGTAATGTAATGTGGGAAGATTTTTTTACATAAATTGCGCATAAGTTGGAACAGAAGCACAGACTGTTTCTGAAACTCTAGAAGTAAAGTCCCTGAGCTGCTCACTCATCCCCAGCTGACAGATTAATCACTTCATTCTTACCCTTTTCAAAGAAAAATCCTTCATTTATTCATCAACATTTAAAAAATACAAACCAAGTAAAGATAGACTTTTTTTTTTTCCTGGTGGGGTTTTCGGAAGAAGGATTAAAAACAGAAAACCCAGAAAACAAAAGCCTTTAATGATTCTTTGTAACATTTAAAACCTCAACAAAGAGACTTAGTACCAGTGGGAGCTAAAACTAATTAGAAATCAAAATTATGTTCATTCTATGAAGGCTAAAATAAATCCAAGGGAAAACAAAGAAGTACTTCTGAATTAAATTTAATTTAGCGTAATAATCTTAGTTTCTGGTATTTGCAACTGTGAGAGTTTTTTTTTTTTTTTTTTTTAAAGATTGCTTAATGATGCATTTTTAAAAGAGTCAACAATGTGCTAAATTTTGTGGAGAGCTGAGATGATTCAAAGGAGCAGCAGAGAGGAAGGGTGTCAGGTGGTGGGGTGATTCAGATCTTCAGGCAAGCCAGGCAAGGCGCTGATGTCAGGCTGTCTCCCCAAGGTGCAGTTTCCCTCTCTTGTTCCCTTCAGTGTTGCTGGGTGGAGTCTCACCTCACTCAAGGGACAGAATGGAAAGGAGAATATCCTTGGAGTGGTGTCCCGTCTGTTAGGAGCAGCAAAACAGGGGAGAATCCTATGGAATGAGACAGCCTCTTTTAGAAGTAGTTTGTTTGTTTTTGTTTTTTTTTTTGCAGTACTCGGGATTGAACCCAGGGGCATTCTACCTCCGAACTACAACCCCAGTCCTATTTTTTATTCTTTATTTTGAAACCAGGTCTCATTAAGTTGCGGAGTGCCTCACTAGGTAGCTGAGGCTGGCCGCGAACCCGGATCCTCTGGTCTCAGCCTCCCAAATGCTGGGATTACAAGTGTGCGCCACCACACCCGGCTTAGAAGTAGTTCTAATATTGGAAACAGTGTAGACAGTGTGAATGGACTAAGTCTCTCACCTGGTCAAGTCTCAGCATCACCTGATGCCCCTTGGTCAGCTTCTCAGAAAAGCCTGGGAAAAAGTCACTGTGTACAGGACGAGCTGTTGCCTGTTCTTCAAGTGGTAGCATCTGCTGAACATTGCTACACTCCAAGCCTTAAGCATTTTTCACATATTATTTTGTTCAGTATTGACCACAAACCTCAGTGAGCAGAAATTATCATCTCCACTTAAAACAAGGCAACTCGAGTAAGGTGTGGTGGAGCATGCCTGTACTTGGGAGGTTGAGACAAGAGGATCGCAGGTTCAAGGTCAGGACTCAGCAATTTAGCAAGAACCTTGGCATCTTTGAACCTGTTTCAAAATTAAAAATAAATAAATAAATAAATAAAAGGCTGGGGGTGTAGTTTGGCAGTAGAATGCCCTTAGGTTCAATCCCCAATATCAAAACAAAAAACCATACAGAGAATAAGTGGCTGAGAAAGAATTCCAATCCTGGAATGTCACTCCAAAGTACTTGCTCGTAATTACACTTGACCAAGTATTTTTTTCCAATTCAGACCACAGACTACCAGAGCAGAGACACCTCAAGTGCCTAAAAAATGACCCCACTGCAATCATATTAATGATAACCTTTGTATTTTTTAAACAAGCTCCCCAATTGATTCTTACATAAAACTGAAGTTTGAAAATCATTCCATTCTTCTCGATTGAAAGTACAACTAAGAAAAGATGATGGCAGAGAAAATGAAGGCATGATAGCAAACTTAAGGTTTGTTTTTAGTGATCTCACTAAAGAGGAGAAACGAGCAGACAAGCACTATAGGGTTTGAATGATGAAGTTGTCTCCAAAATTCATGCTGAAATGCAATCTCCAATGCAATATTAAGAGAGGAGGCCTTTGGGAGGTGGAGCCCTCAGGAAAGGGGTTAATGCCCTTTATAAAGGACTGGAGGTTGAAGGGAGCACTCTTTTGCCCTCCCATTCCTGGCAGGTGATATCACAGTGCTCCTCCCTTCCAGAAGAGGCTGCAACAGGCACCATCTCAGAAGCAGAGAGCAGCCCTCACCACATCTGAATCTGCTGGAGCTCTGACCTTAGACCTCCCCATCCTGTGAGAAATAAATTGCTATTGTTTAAGAGTTACCAGTCTGTGTGTCTCACTATGGCAGCACAAGCGGACTAAGACAAGACCCCAGGAGTTGTCGAAGCCCATGCATTCTGTTGGGGTCTCTTGGAATAATTTCAGCAGGTCCGCCTTATGTGCCCTTGTGGCCTCATGACTTATCCTTTTATGAAGTGAGAAGATAAATCTTTTACAGTTATTTCATATTTTTCATTCCCATGTTTATGGTTCATGTCAACGTGTATTATGTATGAAAAACAAACTAGCTTAGTGTCCAATACTGCCAAAATAAAATGTCCTGATGGGCAGCATAAGAAAAGAAACACACAAAAGCTGAGTTGAGATGCTGGCAAAGCAATGCACAATGCGGCCATAGAGCTGTCATGTTGAGTGTGGGGCTGAAAACTCACCTTCAGGAAGACTTTCACCTTGAAGTCTGGTGATATGTGGAACAGATGTTTTAATTTACCTAAAATAATTTGCATAATCAATTTTACATGTGGTTTATCAAACCTGCCAAAGAGCAGGTGACAATATGAATTAATATGATCACTAATTTGACACCTCATTGAGATTAATTTGACCTTTCTTGATCTCATAATACTCAGAGGTCTTCACAGACAGGAATAGTGTGTGAAGAGATGCCTCGTGTAGCAATCTAAAATCCACCAGCTCAGCCTCATAAATAAAGCAACCACTTTGCTCAGCCTGGCCTCCTGCTTCTCCTCCTTTCCTTTCAAACTCTACTCCAAACTGACAAAAAGGCAGTGAATGAATGTTGAGGGACCTAACTGATTCAGAGTGTTCCTGACTTTATAAAAAGTAATTGATCTTTCCTTCAATACTATATATGGTACCACCTTCTCCCTGGTCTACTGATTCATCTCTGACCCCAGATTAAAAAAAAATATCAGTCTAGAGAACTCTTTGGCTTAAGTATTTAGATTTATGTCTCAAGAATGAAAATAAGGGATTTTAAATTATACATCAGATGGTTACCGTACTAAATTATTTGAAACAATAAAATGTTAATCAGTAGGAGGTTGCTTAAGGAAAATAATATTTCATGCCATTAAAATGCTAGGCAACCATTTAAATGATGTGGGGGAAGTATATTACATAAAACATTTTTTGTGATATGTAACATGAAGAAATGATACAAAAGAAAAATGTGAACTACCTCATTTTTGTAAGGATATATATATATACGAAAATATATAAAAATAAAAATATACATACGTATAATCTCCAGAAGGATAAAAATATTATGGTATAGCTTTTATGGCTTTTCCTTTTTTTTTTTTTTAGTGCTGGAGATTAAACCCAGTGTTATTGTACCTCTGAGTTACACCCCTAAGCCCCTTTTTACAATTTTTTTTTAAATTTCAAAATAGGGTTTTGCTGTTGCTGAGGCTGGCCTCAAACTTGTGATCCTCCTGTCTCAGCCTCTCAAATACTAGGATTATAGATGTGTGCTACCACACCCAGCTGGCTTTTCCTTTTTATTTATCCATACTTTAAGAGATTTTTTTTCCCCAGGGGAGGGACCTGGTGGAAAGAACAATAAGAGTTGTGTACATTTATTTTTCTGATACTCTGTACCCCAATATGGTATAAAATTACAATGCACCCAATTAAAAATAGATAAAAACTAATAGAATATGGTAAAAAATATTTTTCCTATGGTGAACATATATTTTTATACAATAGAAAACAATATTTTTTAAACAATTTTGAAGTGAGGATGGTAGACTGAACTCAGTATCCAATTTCACTCTCTCCCAAAATTCCATTAAGCTTTCTATAAACTGGTTATCTCTCCCTCTCTTTCCCTCACACACAGATGGGAGAACCATGAAGGAGACAAGAACAAGCCTATTTTGGAAGCTGGAAGTAGATCTGAGCCCAGTAACTGGTTTGGTTTGGGCTGCACAAGGCCTGTTCTCCAGGCAGTAGCGGGATAAACTACAAACCAAGCTGCCTTCTGGTGCAGAATCCTGACAGGAACCGCCACTGGCCCCGAGCTGGGGAAGCTGAGAAGCTGCCAGATCTCAAGACACAGCCGCTTGCTGTCGTCATTCCTCAGCCCTCGAGCCCGTCATCTCTCACCCCTAGAAGTTCCAAAGTTTATTCTCTGGAGAAGGACTCTGTACTATGGATGCCAGACACAGTGGAAAGCCTCAGAGTCCTGCCCACAGACCTTTCTGCTCAGCTCCACAATAGCAGCAGCCAGAGACCCACCCTTGCAGGTAAGAGACTCGCAAGGACTTTGTTATGGCCTATGTTATGCCTGCTCCTCAAGATTTTAAAGTTACACAATAAATTAGCTAGGGACAGATATAGGTGATAAACCCAAACACAAACAAGGTAATGATTATTTCTGCTCTCTCTGATGAACAACAGGCAGGAGGATGCAACTAGCAATATGTGATTTTGTGTGTGTGTGTGTGTGTGTGTGTGTGTGTGTGTGTGTGTGTGTGTTTGTGTAGTACTGGGATTGAATACAGGGCTACTCTACTTCCAAGCTATACTTCAATCCTATTTTATTTCTTTAAATTTTGAAAAAGGGTCTTGCTAGGTTGATGAGAGTCTCATTACTTGCCGAGGCTATCCTCCTGTCTCAGCCTCCCAAGTACTGGAATTACAAGCATGTGCCACCACATCCAGCTAATATTCCACTTCTTAAACTGACTGGTAGGACTATGGATGGCAATACATTTTTATTCTTATGCAAAATGTAGATGTATATTTTATATGCTTTTCCTTGAATATTATATATTTTATGATAAAAATATTTGGTGCTATCTCAAGAAGATATCACCAAGATTAAGGCTAGGAATAGGCAATCCAATACTTCTTCCTTCCATGGGTGTTCTCCTCCCTTTCTTCTTTTTCATTCCTATTCTGTTTCTCCTGGTCTTTCATTCCCTAGTTATTCTTTTTTTTTTTTTCTCTCATTTCTCCTTGTTTTACCTTTGATCTCTTGGTCACAGATAACGAGTGTTCCACAGGTAGAAACAAGTTTGTCAATATCTCTCTTGAAGGTCTTAAGATTTTTATCCCCCAATATTTTTTAACTGAAACAAAATGTATGTATGATAAAATGCCCAGATCTTAACTACATGGTGTGTGAGTTTTGACAGATGGATACACCATGTAACTACCATCCCCATGAAAACATAGAACATTTTATTCCCACAAGAAGTTACCATGCCCAGGGCATTTTTCACCCTAAGAAGCAAGCATGAGTTAGTTTTTTCTTTTCTAAAAGTTTATAATATTATATTATGCAGCATGTACTCCTTTGTATCCGGGTTTTTCTTTTCTTTTCCCCCGCTAAACATAACTTTTGGGGAAATTGAACCCAGGGGCACTTTATCACTAAGCTATATCCCATCTCTTTAATTAATTATGGTACTAGAAATTGAACGTGAGGTGCTCTGCTACAGCTACTGTCCCCAGTCTTTTAAATTTTTTTTTTTTAATTTTGAAACAGGATCTCACTAAGTTACTACACACTAGCTTTGAACCTGTGATCCTCCTGTGTCAGCCTCCCAAGTTCTGGGGTTATAGGTATGTGCCACCACACTCAGCCCTTTTTATTTTTTATTTTAAGACAGGGTCTTGCTAAGTTGCCCAGACTGGCCTCAAACTTGCCATTCTCTCACCTCAGCCTCCTGAGTTGCTGGAATTACATCTGGTCTGAAGATAACATTTAAAAAATGTATCTATGTTGGCCCATGAAGTAGTAGTTTTCCATTAAAAATACACTATAATTTGTTTGCCTTGGCATTGTTACTAATGCTATCATCAGTCTTTTGAGTTTCAGCCTTTCAGTGGACATGAAGTGGTATCTCATTGTGGTTTTAATTTTCACTTCCTGATAACTAATGATGTTGACACCTTCCCACTCACTTGTTGGTAAATGATATTTTTCTGTGAGGTGGTATTCAAGTCATTTTTCTATTACAGAATTGTTTTCTTAGTATTACTCATTAGTCAGGTATGTGAATTAATATTTTATCTCTGTGGTTTATCTTTTCACTTTCATTATAATAGTGTCTTTTGATGAACAGGAATGTTTCATTTTAAGAAGTTTAATATTGTGGAGAATGCGACTGCCAGAAACAGGTTAACACTTGCCTTGGAAAGGTCTAAGGGTCATGGAAAGCCATGATTAGACTGCTGGACTGAAAGCAGTCTGTTCCTCCAAGGTAAATGTTCCTGTATTCTTACCAGCGCCTATTCCCAAATATCCCACTTGTCAAACACGGTCTCAAGGATCTTCTGCACAGCCTCAGCAGTTTTATTGCTAACTACTATCTCAAAGACTCTCTATAGTTGTTCTGCGGTCTGCCCAGTTAAATTTGTCCCTAGCTCTTCCTGCACCTTTACTAGTTAAACATTACTCCCTGGACTCCCTGGACTCTGCATGTATGCAGCAGGGTCCTTACTTCAACCTCTCCCCTTTAGAATGAATAAAAGCTGTGTCCAGTGGGGCCTTCACCTAACAGTGAGGTTCCTCTCAATCTGCTCTGTGCCTGCATCATTCTTTTCCTCTCAGGTGCGCTGCAGGACAGGTACCAACATAATATTTCAGTTTTTTGTTATAGTCGGTGTTTTCTGTAACCCAAGAAATCTTTGCCTATTCCAAAGTTGCTGAGGATTCCTCAATGTTATGTATGTATGTATGTATGTATGTATGTATGTATGTATTTGGTGGTGCTGAAGATTGAATTCAGAGCATTCTACCTCTGAGCCACACCAGCTTCCCTCCCCTTTTTAAACTTTTTGTTTTGAAACAGGCTCTCACTAGGTTGCTGATAGTCTCACTAAGCTACTGAGGCTGCTCTTGAACCTGTGATCCTCCTGTCTCAACCTCCTGATTACTGAGATTATAGACATGAGCCACCATGCCTGGCTTTTTCTACAAGCTTTATAGTTTTAACTTTTATGTCTATGTCTGTGAGCCATCTCAAACTCATTTTTATGTTTGGTGTAAGGTAGGAATCTTTTTTTTTCCATACAGATACCCAATTGTGCCAGCATCCCATGTTTTTAAACTCGTGAAATGTGCCTCTATCCCTTTTACCTCATGAGGTAAAAAATATTCTAAACCTAAAGCTGAAATCTTGGAATATGCCTCCTTGACTTCCACATCCCACTGCCTAATTGTTTTGTTTGTTTGTTTTGGTGCTACTGGAGATTGAACCCAGTGATGTCCTACCTCTGAGCTGTACCCCCAGCCCTTTTTATTTTGAAACAGTGTCTTGCTAAGTTATTGCACACTGCATACGGGGACTGCAGGCATGTACCGCGCACCCAGCTCCCATTGCCTCTCTAAATTATGGGCAATGAGCTTAAGGACAAATGTTATTCCCCCAGAATTATAGATTATTTCTTTAGAATCATTTATTCCTGTTCCAGAGAGAAAAAAGATGTTGTCAGGAACAAAAATTAAGTATTACTCTTTTACTCTGCCCTTCCAATATTTAAGAAATAATTAAAATAACCTATATACACTATCAATGTGGTATGACTATTGTTGACCTTGGTGTGGCTGGGATAGTGTTTGTCAGTCTTCTCCACTATTAAAGTTACTCCTTGCCCCACCCCACCCCCATACCTTTTGGGAGAAAGTCTCTACTCATAGCCCACATTTAAGAAATGGGGCCAGGTGTGGTAGTGCACATCTATAATCCCTGTACTTGGGAGGCTAAGATAGGAAGATCGAGGTTTGCAATCAGCCTCAGAAACTTATTGAGGCTCTCTGCAACTTGGTGAAACCCTATTTCAAAATAAAAATAAAATAGGGCTGGAGTGTATCTCAGAGACAGAAAGCCACTGGATTCAATCCTTAGCACAAAAAAAAAAAAGAAAGAAATAGAGTTATCCTCCCTTTCTTTGATGGCAGAATATCAACATAAATATGACTTGACATTCTTCTACATGAGAAACCTGTCTCTTCTCCCAAGATATAAATTTATTCAATTATTTATTTATATTAGTATGAACTCATGGAAATATACACTGGGTTTTAATCCAATACAACTTTGTTGCTCAAATTGTTTGAATTTTGGCCATTGAAAACTATTCCAGCCCGCAGCCTCCCTGTCCCTCCGGCAAATGCACGACTCCAGGATCCCAGGCTAGCCGGCCACCATGGCCAGCAAGGAAGCAGCCTTTGACGATGCAGAGGAAGAACATGTGATGAACGAGGAGTACAAAATATGGAAAAAGAGCACCCCTTTTCTGTATGATTTGGTGATGACTCATGCTCTGGAATGGCCCAGCCTAACTGCACAGTGGCTCCCAGATGTAACCAGACCAGAAAGGAAAGATTTCAGCATTCATCGACTTGTCCTGGGGACACACACATCAGATAGGCAAAACCACCTTGTGGTAGCCAACATACAGCTTCCTAATGACGATGCTCAACTTGATGCATTATGCTACAACAGTGAGAAAGGAGAATTTGGAGACTTTGGCTCAGTTAGTGGGAAAATTGAAATAGAAGTCAAGATCAACCATGAAGGAGAAGTAAACTGGGCCCATTATATGCCACAGAACCCTTGCATCATTGCAACAAAGACTTTATCAAGTGATGTTCCTGTTTTTGATTATACAAAACATCCTTCTAAACCAGACCCTTCTGGAGAGTGCAACCCAGACTTGCGTCTCTGTGGACATCAGAAGGAAGGCGATGGGCTTTTCTGGAACCCAAATTTCAGTGGGTACTTACTTAGTGCTTCAGATGACCATACCATCTGCCTATGGGACATTAGTGCTATTCCAAAGGAAGGAAAAGTGGTTGATGTGAAGACCATCTTTACAGGACATATAGCAGTAGTAGATGTTTCTTGGCATCTTCTCCATGAGTCTCTGTTTGGGTCAATTGCTGATGATCAGAAACTTTTGATTTGGGATACCCATTCAAACAATACTTCTAAACCAAGCCATTCAGTTGATGCTCACACTGCTGAACTGAACTGCCTCTTTTTCAATCCTTATAGTGAGTTCATTCTTGCTACAGGATCAGCTGACAAGACTGTCGCCTTATGGGATCTGAGAAATCTGAAATTTAAGTTGCATTCCTTTGAATCACATAAGGATGAAATATTCCAGGTTCAGTGGTTGCTTCACAATGAGACTATTTTCGTTTTCAGTGGTACTGATCGTAGATTGAATGTCTGGGATTTAAGTAAAACTGGAGAGGAACAATCCCCAGAAGATGCAGAAAATGGCCCACCAGAATTGTTGTTTATTCATGGTGGTCACACTGCCAAGACATCTGATTTCTACTGGAATTCCAATGAACCTTGGGTGATTTGTTTTGTATCAGAAGACAATATCATGCAAGTGTGGCAGATGGCAGAAAACATTTATAATGATGAAGATTCTGAAGGAAGCATGGATCCAGAAGGACAAGGAGCCTAGATATGTCTGCACTTGTGATTTTAGACTCCCTTTTTTTTCCCTCTCAACCCTGAGATTGATTTAATGCTAGTTTTGAGACATACAGACTTTGTTCAGTGACCCCTCTATTATAGGTACCACCGCCCATGCTATTAGTTCAAACAGTGGGTGTTTTCTAAATATTAACTGGGGTATTTGATTCAACAAAGCCAGACTTATATTTAGATTTTCTTCAGGAATTTTGTAGTAACAAACCCGGTTCTAAAGTAGCTACAGACAGGGGAATATTATGTGTGGTTATTTTTCTTCTTAAGCTATAGCCCCAAGTTTTTCAGACTCATTTAAGTAAAGGCTAGATTGTGTAAGGAATAGAGCCAGGTGAGGTGGGTGTCTGAGCCATGAAGTATAAATACTGCAATATGTCATTTTTATTCAGGAATTAGGGGAGATTCAAGTTATATAGATTCCCACTCTAAAATCATCACATCTGACTTTCCAGAATGCACATTTTCCTATAAAAACAAGTCTCCTCTTGGTTTCTTCAGTTAACTAAAAAATACATGTACCTCCTTCCCCATATAATTTTTTGCTTGTTAGTGTACTTCTTGCTGTTTTCATATTATTCAGATGTTATGTTTTTACCTGACAGTTGTACCACAGGTAGACTGTTAAGTTGAGAAGAATGAATTAATTGCTTGTATTTGTTTTGAAAATTAAATTAATCCTTGATAAGAGTTGCAGTTGTTTTAGGAGTTCGTCCTTGACCACTAGGTTTGATACCATCTCCATTTTGGGCGACCCATTTCACCAGCAGGCCTATTACTCTCCATAACTGTGTAAGCGCTTATAATGGAATAAATTGCTTTTCTACATTAAAAAAAAAACTATTCCAGTTGGTTCTGGATGTTTACTTTTTAATGCAATGTCTACTGTTCTGGTCTGTTTTAATACCACAAGATTTAAAAACACAAGAAGTGCTTACAATATGACTATTATATGGACAAACCCCTGATTCCTTCAGTATTGGATGGCCTCCCTCCCCACAGTAGTGGTGATTAGAAATGTAAAAATGTCCACATGGCAAAGGGAAGAGTACTGATATTTCATACTTAATTCCAGCACCAGCTGGTGAGGACATGCTGGCTCCAGGGCTGAGGCACTGGGCCGCTCCGGTCTGTTCTCCTGCTACTTCCTGTGCCCCTGAGCTGAGCATGGCCCCAGGCAGCTCATGTCTACAGATGTTGCCTCACCCCAGAAGGCGCTGTCTGGACAGAAGGCCCTGCCTCCCAGATGATGATTCAGCTCAAGGGCCTCACAGACAACAGCTGTCACGCAGCTGGGGCACCTGAGGACTCCCATACCAAAGCCTTGAGGGTGTAGAAGATTAGAAATAGAAGGGGCCTGTATTGGTTATCTGTTCCTGAATAACACATCGCATCAAAATTCAGTGGCTTAAAATGACAGCAGTTATCTGTTATCTCTCCCAGCACCTGTGCTTGGATATGGGAAGTACCCCAGGGACTGCTTCTGGCTTGGAGTCTCTCATGATGTTGCAATCAGGTGGTGACTGGAACTGGGATCACCCCCAGGGCCTAAAATTCCTGATTCCTCTCATGGGGTTATACCTACATGCTATTTCCATGGTGCTGTGCTGAGCCTAACGGGATCTGAGGCCAAAGATGCTGGTGGTGTCTTTATTCCAAGCTTTGATATTTTGTTCCTTATGGATGTTTTGTACTCATTTTCATTTGATAATAATTTGCATTATAACATTACTTATCTCGGTGGCTGAGATTTTTTGGTTCTCCCTCACCTTTCCTGTCCCAGGTGAGAGCCCTGCTTGCTTCATCCTCATGCAGCCCCGTCCCTGTTGCTAGTTTCCCCACATTGTGTCACCAGCGTCACACTGTGGAGCTGGCTGTGATCTTTCAGAGGTAACCCTGGAAAATGTTTTAGCAGCTCATCACTTCCCCTTCTCTGAGGTTGTACCATTTGACCCTCATTGCCTGGCTGGTACCACATTCCTGGATGTTGTCACCAACATTTTAGTGGCGACTTTTCTAATTTGCAACAGGTGGAAGCAGAAGCCCCTGTACTCAATATGTTTTAAGGTGCCACTCAGGAATGTCAGGTGTGTGCGTACAGGGAGTTGAGGAGGGAGATGGATCAGATGCAAGGTCAGACGTTGAGGATTTTATGTTTAAGGTAGACCACAGACATATTAAGTTAGAATAAAATAGAATAGAGGCTATCCAAGCCATATATAGAAGACTGTGAATATATATCAACTAAATCTGCTGCTCAGTTTGCTGAAAGGAAAGAGGAAAGGGAGGGAGGGAGGGAGAAGCAGGCTGGCCACTGGCAGGGGTCCCACAAAAGTGAGGTAAGAAGGCACCACAGATAACTAAACATTACCGGCCTCCTGTCCTTATTTAGAACCTCTTATATCACTCTACATGGCTGGCAGACTTCTCTCCTTAGATTTATTCTAAGGCACCGAGGAACACATCTCTTTATACTTCATTTCTCTTCCGTTGGGGAAGAGGCAGCTGTTACGTGCTGACGCTACATGCCAATGCACGTCACCACTACCTAATGACACACACCGCCAGTTCTGGACCTGGCTGTACTTTTCCCTTTGATGCAGGCAGTGAGGGATATTAAATGCCATTTCATTATGATCCACTGGCTAGATGTTAGTCATGGCATATTTTAGAATAAGCCTGAAGGGAGTTGAGATAACAGTGTCACTCCAAAGTCAAGGAAGTCATTGCACAAACATAAACAATCCCCAATCTCCTTTGCAGTTATTGATCTGCAGGTGCCTTGCTGTGGGCTGTGCTATCTCACTGTTTGCTGCTAGCCTCATAATTTTTAAAACCTAAAATATTATCATTCTGATTCATTTCCAGAACTGTTGTCTTTGGGGAAG
>PVLC010023173.1:0-26158 GCA_004027655.1 Graphiurus murinus
TTTCTGCTACATATATTTAAAATATTATTTGTAGTTGTAATTTTTATATTACTGTCATTTTGATATATGAATCCATCTTTTATGAATTTTTATATAATATAATTCATATAAAACAATAAAAAGGTAAATTCATCAGGTATAGCAATACCATATAAATGATGTTAAAAATGGATGAACCATTTTAACTACACTCTTCTTATAAAATATTAAAGAAGACTGGCAAATATAGTCCTGAATCTTTGAGAATACTTAAAAACACAGTGATTAAAATAGAGAATATATTTCTCTGACAACATAATCATATGTTTAAAATGGGTAACATACTTGCATAAAGTTATTTCATGATATTTTCTAAAACTTCCAAGTGATTCCCAAGTACTCTAAAGACTTACAAGGATTCTGATTGGTACAATTATCATATTTTAAGAAATTTGTCCTTAAAATTTCAATAAAATTATAGAATTTTCCAAGGAGATTAGATAGATGTTAGATGATAGATGATAGATAGATAGATAGATAGATAGATAGATAGAGATAGAAAGTCCCTGAAATTCATCTGCAGACTTTAGACTAAGAATCAGTCTTATAGATGTTCAACTTGATCAGGGTATAGATCCTCTAATAAATACAGAATAGCCAAGATAACAGTGTCTCTTGTCCCAAAGCCAAACAATTTCTGAAGAAGGAACTACCTGGGATTGTTTTCTCAAAAGGAATAGACAATTTCAATTCCATGGGCTATCTATTATGAAAATTAAAATGAAAAAAGCCAGGGATAGTTTTTAATATAGGCATCTTGGCAGTCAAATATCATTTAAGGGCACCTGATTATTATATATGTGTAAATAATAAAGTTTTCAAGAAATACTACAGCTTTTAAAGATATTACTAAGCTAAAAATAACTAGAAAGTTTAAAATATTAGGAAGGCTAGGGAAATATCTATCTCCTTATGAGAGACAATGATGTATTTACAAAACAAAAACCCTAATGTGAGTCTTGGTGTTCTGGCTTTCACAATTAGCCAGTCTTGTTTAGCCAAGAATAAAAAGAACATATTTAGCCAAATTATATTCCCCATTATCTGTTCCACATCTTAAACTTACTAGTTCCTTCCTTATTCGTGGTGTGTGTGTGTGTGTGTGTGTGTGTGTGTGTGTGTGTGTGTGTGTTTTACTGGGGATTGAACCCAAGGGCAATCTACTTCTGAGCTACACTCCCAGCCCTTTGTATGTAGTACATATGTATGTATGCATGTATTTTTGCAGGACTGGGGATTGAACCTATCAGCATTCTATCTCTGAGTTACACCACCAGCTCTATTTTATGTTTTATTTTGAAATACAGTTGCTAAAGTCCTTGCTAAATTGCTGGGGCTGGCCTTGAACCTGCAATCCTCCTGTCTCAGTCTCTCAAGTAATGGAATTACAGGAATGCAACACCACACCTGGCTCATTCTCTTTTTATAAAAATAGATAATATTCTTTTCAAATTGCATGGTAATAATTATAATTTTTAAAAAATGTTTCTTAATTCAATTTCCTTTAAGGTTGAAATTTATTTCAGCATGAAATAATTAACAAAGATGATTCTAATAGGAATGATTTAAGTTTTACTTAACTAAATGTGTTAAAATTTGACTTAAGATTTTGCTTAGCCCTGCAGTCCCATATTCCAACCTCAAACCAGCTGACTCTCATGTAGTGTTCAGATTTCTTACTAATCTCTCCAAATATAGGTAGACACTTTCAAAGGTTGTTTTGAGAGAATTTAAAAAAATAAATTTCTCCAGGTGTGGTGGCGCACACTTGTAATTACAGTATTTGGGAACTTGAGACAGGAGGATCTCAAGTTCAAGAACAATCTCAGCAAGTAGTGAGACTCATCAACCTAGGAAGACCCTGTTTCAAAATAAAAATAAAATAGGGCCATGGGTGTGGCTCAGAGGTAGAATCCTCCTGGGTTCAATTCCCAGCACCACAAAAAAAAAAAAAAAAATTAAAAAAGAAAGGAAATTTCTTACGTACCAGACACAGTATAGTACTTTAGATAATTAAAAAACAAACAAACAAACAAACAAAAAACTCTGCCATCTCAAGAAGTAAAGTAGTTCAGGCTTTTTCAAAGTGAGGTGATAAATGAAATAAGATCAGAAGTTAAATTCAGCACTGCAACCTATTAACTTCTGGAGCTCAGTTACAGTTAGACCTTTCCAAATCTCTATTCCTCTGGTGACTTTTTAGAACAGTATCAATAAAAGGCTCATAAATAAGCATGGCATTTCCCCCAGTGGCTTCCTTCAAAGCCTGAAACTGCCTTGATATGGAGCAGAAAGGATTGAAAAGTTTTAAATATTCACAAGCTCCTGGGGACATAATAGGGGAAAACTGAGCTGTTCTAGTTTGGGTAATTCCAGCAATTATCAGAGAGGTGCATAGAGCATCTACAAGGCTCTAAAATATAGTAGCACTGTCAAGGAAGTGTGACTGGTGACGGTGAGCTGAGACGGGTAAAGCATAGGTCCATCGGTGTAGTCAGACTGCAGCCTTTTGCTCTGGAAAGCGCCCTGGCTTTGGATCAGAAAACCTGACTCCTAAGGCAGCTCTACCATTATCATCTACATGACTTAAGGCAACTGACTTAGAGTCTCTGATCCTCTTCCTGTAGAAATAACATAATCTTCCTGTGACCGTTATAGATGATATTTTTTAAAATATATCAAGAAAACTTGAAGGCTAAAGAGATGGACTTAAGTCTTAGCTTTAACTGTCTGAATTAATGTCTTTGAACATGGCACTTAACCTTTTTGAACCTGTCTCTTCTTAGTATCTATAAAAACTTGCTGATATAATCCTGGTGCTCATGCAGCCTGCCAGAGGGCAAGTATGCACGTGGCCCAAATCAGGTGGTGAAGACTCAAAGAATGAGCACCAGAAATGGCCCATACAAAGTGAGTAATAGAAACTGGCCTATGCCTGTTTTCAGAAGGGTTCTTAAGCCAGGCATGGTGGTGCATAATCTCTGTACTTGGGAGGCTGAGACAGAAGGATTGCAGGTTTGAGGCCAGCCTCAGCAATTTATCAAGGCCCTCTGTAACTTAATGAGACTCTGTTTTCAAATAAAAAATTAAAAAAAAAAAGAGTTGGGGGTGTAACTCTGAGGTAGAATGCCCTTGGGTTAAGTCAGGAAGAGGAGGAGCAAAAGGAGTAGAGTGAGGACAAGGAGAAGGAGAAGGAGGAGGACGAGGACGAGGAGGACGAGGAGGATGAGGATGAGGACCAGGACAAGAATGAGGAGGAGGACAAGAATGAGGAGGAGGACGAGGAGAAAGAAGTGGTTGTTCTGGAAACTAAGTCTTTGTGAATTTATCCATTCTAAGACTTCTCAGTCTTATATCTTTTGATTGGCTTAGTTAAACAGTTTGATAAATCTGTGTGATAAAGCAGAGTGTTTGGGAAACATAATTGGGATTTATGTTGAAAAAGGTCCTAACAGGTAGATTTGGGGTACACTCTGCAAAGCAAAGATTCTCACAAATTTCTTTACAGCAAAGTCCTTCTCCCATCTCTTCAAACTCCCATCTCTCCTTAACCAAACACTGGCCCAGGTATGAAGAAAAAATGGCTGATGGTTTTAACATTTTATTATTTATTTATTTATTTATTTATTTATTTATTTATTCATTTATTCATTTTGTCATACTGAAGGTTGAACCCAGAGGCATTCTACCTCTGAGCTACATCCCCAGCCCTATTTTATTTTTTATTTGGAAACAAGGTCTCACTAAGTTGCTGAGGCTGGCTGCAATTCTATCTCAGCCTCCCAAATACTAGGATAATTTTAATATTTTAGAGTAAACTCAGATGGGACAGTAAAGAATTTTAGTTAGTATTTTTTCATTATTTTATAATCTTTTTTTCCAAAAACAAAGCTAGTAAAAGAATGAAAAGTAAAAATATAAACAAGCAAACAAAAAGACTTCTTCATCTCTGATAAAATAGCAAACAACTACTGTTCCAAGTCAAAACCTATGAACAGTGTTCAAATATAGTATAATGTGGGCCAAATTCTGGAAAGAGTTGAGAACAGAGAGAAGTCTCTGGAGAACTATGGTGATACCTGGAATCCACCCACAATGTGTGGTAAATTGATGTAATGAGCCTATAATCCGTTGCTTCAAAGAGAAGCCATCTAGGAGACAGAACAAAAAAAAGACAGTTACTTAAATGTGAGATTGAAGAAACCAGGCTTAAAGAGAATTCCTTCAGACTTCATTTCTTTAAGGGTACACTGTTGGTAGGGCAGAATAAAAAAGCAGGAGGAAGCAGCAGTAAGCTCTGCAGTGCATGAAAGAGATAGAACTAGATGATCATAGTAAGCGCCAGTTAGATGCACAGTGTCACTCTTAGCCAGGCACATTTTCAGGTAACCTAGAGCAGAGATGTAACTGTGAAGTCCTTTGACCAGTAAAGGCAACAATTAGAATTGCTAACTATACCACCTTCTTTCCCTAACCTTTCCCTTACATTGGTCCTCTGCAAGCACCAGGTGCTGAAAATGTGGCCCATTTAAAAATCAGCAACCTCAGAAAAAAGTAAAAGAAACACTGCATATATAGTATAAGAAAATTAAGTAAATAAAATAAGCAAATGTTAACAGGATTATACAAGACACAAAGAAATGAATTATCACCTTTCCATGAATTAAACAAAATACCGTCTCGCTGAAATAAGAGATTTCAAACAAGAAATGATAAGACAATCAAAGTGAATTCTATTTAAGATGCTATGAATGCAAATAAGAAACTGAAGGGAAAAATAATTACCAAGATAAAATTACTTAGAAAAGCACAGAAAGCAGAAGAGACATTATTAGGTCCAGCACATGGGGAAAAGGATTGTAATGTGGAATATAATAAAATTTAAAATACCAGACTTTAATAGAATTAAAGTAAAAAGAATAAATTCAGAATACATAGAAAACCTAGTTGAATGTCCAACAGGTGTTCAAAAGGACAAGAATGGAACAAGTGGAACAGAAAATAAAATATGCATTCATGGACCAAAAGTAGAAACCATAGAAAATATATAACTGAAATTTTTAAAAACATGCAAATTAGATAATACACTTTGACATGGGTTGAAGAAAAGATAAAAATAGAAATTAGGAAATTTCTCAAGACAAATGAAATGAAAAACGCAACATATCAAAATTTATGCGATGCAGAAAATATAATACAGGGGAATTTTATAGCAAAAAAAAATGCCTAAATTAAAAAAGAAGAAAAACCTTTGACAATTTAACATTACATCTCAATGAACTAAGGGGGGCAAAGCTAAGCCCAAAGGTAGCCGCAATGTAGGAAATAGTAAAGATCAGAGCAGAATTAAAACAGAGATAAGCAATACATTGGAAAACAATCAATAACCTAGGAGTAAACTTTTCTTAAAAGTTAGATAACATCAATAAGCTCTTGGGTAGACTAAGAAAAAAAGTGATGATTCAAATTAATAAAATCAGAAGTGGAAGGAAAGAATTCATACCATAAAAATAAAATAAAAAATCTTAAAGGAAAAGTATGAGCAATTAGACACCAACAACCTGGACAACCAGAAAGAAATGGATAAACTTATAGAAACATACAACCTATCGAGAATAAATCAAGAAGAAATAGAAAACCTTAACAGAAAAAATAAGAAGATTGAACTGGTAATCAAAACTTTCCTACTAAAAAAAAAAATCCCATGACCAAATAACTTCACAGGTGAATTCTAGTGCATATTTAAAGAATTAATACCAATACTCCTTACACTCTTTCAAAAATAAAAGAAGGAAAATTAAGTCTTTTTATAAGACCATCATTATCCTGATACCCAAGCCAACATTATCATGAGAATAGGCAGATGCCCCTGAGGAACATAAATGCAAAATCCTCAACAGAATACTAATTGAATCCAACAGCACATTAAAAGAACCATATACCATGCCCAAGTGGGATTTTTACCTGGAGCAAGGTTCAGAGGTGAAATCACTGAATCATAAGGATTCTATTTTATCAGTGGATTAATCCATTTGGTGGATTAATGATTTGAATGGATTTACTGGGTGTTGACTGTAGGCAGATGGGGGATGGCTGGAGAATGTAGGTTACTAGTGGCATGGCGTCGGGGACTATATCTGTCCCTGCTCCCTTTCTCTTGCTATCTCTGCGTCCCACCTGCAATGAGCTGAGCAGTTTTCCTCGCCCTCACCTTGCTGCGCCATAATGCCTCTGACTTGGAGTCTGCTGACTATGGACTGGGCCTCTGAAACCAACAGCCACATAAACCTTTCCACCTCTGAGTTCTTCTTGTCAGGTACTTGGGTCACAGTGATGGAAAACTAACATATGCAGGGAGAGGGAACAGAGACGGAGCCCACTCTCTATATTGAAGAGATGTAGCTGAGCATCCAAGGAAATCAAGATGAACCACATGCACAGGACAAAGCACCAAAGAAGAAATTACTACACAGAGAGAGTGCATCCCAGACATGGGCAGTAGCTCCTTCTCTAACATTCAGCAGAAAACTGATCATGCATTTGTGTGAATAGTATATTCATTGTATTTTAAATAGCCCTTCGAATGATAATTTTTATTATGTAAATAGGAAACTTTTAGCTTTTCCTGAAGTATCATATATCTTGATTGGCAAAATAGGATCAAAGAGCTGTAACCAGAAAAAAAAAATGTTTATGCACTAAGTTTCAATCATTTATTTTTCAGGACTTGTTTCTTTTTTTTTTCCTCTTTTTATTATTTTTTAAAATTTTTATACAATAATTGGTGCATTGTAAACATACATCTTTGTTAGGTACAAGCTGATAAAGGCATATATGCACACATTTCTCATTTAACCCCTTCCCCAATTCCCACCTACTCCCTCACCCTCCCTCCTTCTCAAGTTCAGTTTAGTGATTGACCTTGATATATTTGTGAAAGTACATCAGTGCATTAGGGTGTCCCCCCCTCCATCCATCATCATCAGTTAAGTCAACTTCTTTGCTTATTGAGGGTTTCTCCTGTTTCATTGGTAGACCCTCTTATGCCCCATCTTCTCCCTAGCATCCACATATTAGGGAGAACATATTTTTTTTACTCTTTGTAACTGGCTAATCTCACTTAACATAATGTTTTACAGTTGCATCCATTTCCTAGCAAATAACATGATTTTGTTCTTCTTTAAGCTGAGTAAAATTCCATTGTGTACATATCCCATAGTTTTGTAATCCATCTGTCAATGGATATCTTGGCTGTTTCTATAGTGTGGCAATTGTGAATTGTGCATCTATAAACAGATACACATGCATCGGTCTGATAGTTTGGTTTCCATTCTTTTGGGTTGATACCCAGAAGTGGTATTGCTGGATCATATGGTAGGTTCATTCCCATTTGTCTGAGGATCCTCCATACTGTATTCCAAAGTGGTTGCACTAATTTGCAATCCCACCAACAATGTATTAGGGTTCCCACTTCTCCACACCATCGCCAGCATTTGCTGTTGTTTGTGTTCTTGATGATTGCCATTCTGATTGGAGTTAGGTGAAATCTCAGGGTAGTTTTGATTTGCACATCTCTGATTGCTAATGATGTGGAATATTTCCTCATACATTTATTGGCCATTTGTATTTCTTCTTTTGTGAAGTGTCTATTTAGATCCTTTTCCCATTTTTTGATTGGGTTATTTGTTTTCTTAGCTGTGAGTTTCTTGAGTTCTCTGTATATCCTAGATATTAGATCTCTATCAGAAGAATAGCTGGCAAAAGTTTTCTCCCACTTTGTGGGCTCTCTGTTGAGGTTCTTGATAGTTTCCTTTGCTGCACAGAAGCTCCTCAGTTTAATGCAATCCCATGTATTGATCTTCCTTTGAGTTGCTTGTGCTTTGGGGGTTTTGTTGAGAAAGTTTTTACCTGTGCCTATGTGTTGAAGTGTTGGGCCTATGCCCTCTTCAAGTAGCTACAAGGTCTCTGGCCTAACTTCCAGGTCTTTGATCTACCTTGAGTTGACTCTTGTCCTGGGTGAGAAAGTGGGGTTTATTTCCATTTTCCTGCATATGGTTAACCCATTTTGCCAATACCATTTGTTAAAGCAGCTATCTTTTTTCCAGTGTATATTTTTGGCTCCTTTGTCAAAAATCAATTGACTGTAAGCATGTGGGTCTGTTTCTGAGTCTTCTATTCTGCTCCATTGGTCTATGTGTCTAGTTTTGTGCCAATACCATGCTGTTTTTATTAGGACTTGTTTCTTATCAACAACTTGTCAGGTATGGCTTGTTAATAAGATAACCTATACCATTTTAATATAGTTAGTATTTCTTACCTTTTGTTTTTGTATTCAGTATTTCTAGGGACTAGGGAGAAGAAGATATTTTACAATCACTGCTTAACAGATAATGAAACCTAGGAACATTGAGTGACTTGTCTATGGCCCTACTAACAATTGCAAAACAAAATCTGTACTCTGGACCTTACCTAATATTCCTTGTAGTCCATAAGATGGCATGATTAACTAAGTCCCCAACCCCCCCCTTCTGTTTCCCTAACTTATTCCTTCAGGGTTTAGCTAACCTCTTGACTCTTTAACGCCTCATTTTAAGCATTGATTTGGCTCTTGTCATACATTAAAAATAATATACTTCATAGCCGGGCGTGGTGGCGCACTCTTGTAATCCCAGCATTTGGGAGGCTGAGACTGGAGGATCCCAGTTCGCGGCCAGCCTCAGCTACCTAGTGAGACACTCCGCAACTTAGTGAGACTCGGTTTCAAAATAAAGAATAAAAAATAGGGCTGGGGGTGTAGCTCGGAGGTAGAATGCCCCTGAGTTCAACTCCCAGTACTGCAAAAAATAATAATAATAATAATATACTTCACATTTTTATTTTGTGTCTGGAGAAAGACAGTAAACTTTATATGTCTGTAAGAAGTACTTAAGTGGACAGGAGGATTGCATGTTTGAGGCCAGCCTTGGCAATTTAGCAAGACCCTGTTTCAAACTACACTAAAATAAAATAAAAAGAGCTGGGAGTATAGTGCAGAGGTAAAATATCCCTGAGTTTAACCCCCCCCCACACACACACACAAAGGGCACTCAATAAATATTTGAACTGCCCAAAGTGTTTCAACATCTCTTTTTGAGGTATAAGCATCTTAAATATCAAACAGCCCTGTGATTCATTGTTACATTTTACTGTTTCAAGCTATTGGAACTCTTTGCTAAAAATAAAGAAAATAAAATTTTCTCAATAACTTTACACAAAGCATTGCACAATAATTTTCTTGGTACACAATAAATAACTAAGTTCAGAATCCTCAGGGAGGAAATTAACTGTACAATATTTGTAGTTCTTTATTTTAAAACAAAACTTTCCATGGATATTTAAAATAGTTCCTAGGTTCTTACTACATTTTAACATTTGTACCTCAATCAGTATGTTGAATTATAAAGTATTTATTTTTATTATTTAAATAAAAATTTATAAACCAAATGGGTCTTTTTCTGTTGTCCATCACAGCATCAAGTCCCACTCCTCCCAATTTTACTTATTTTACCTAAAATAAAAGTCAATATAGTTCTCAAAAAAAAATAAATTTTATAACAACATATGAATAACATACAAACACATGAGAAAAGGATCAACTTTATTACATATTAGAAAAATTTAATTGAAATTCACAGTGAGATTTCACTCATTATAATAACTAAAATTTTATACCCTGATCATACCAAGTGTTGACAAGTATGTATGGAATTCTCATACATTAGTAGCTGAAATGTAAAATGGTATAGCTTCTTTGGAAAATAGTTTTGCAGTTTCTTAAAATAAACATATATCTACCATATCACCCAACCAGCCATTCTACCCCTAGGATTAGTAGTATAGGCAAATTTCCATACAAAGACTTGGACACAAATGTCATAGCAACTCTCTTTATAATAGTCAAAACAGAAAAAAAAAGCCACTAGCAGGTGAATTTGTAAACAAACTGTGGGATATCCACAAAAAGGAATATTCCTCTGCAGAAAGAATGAATGATTGGTGCATGAAATAACACAAATCTCAAAATAATTATGGTGCTAAGTGACAGAAGACAGACATGAATATCTTCTGATTTTATTTGTTTTCATTTTTAACCAATATGTAAAAACATAAATATTTTACATACTAATGGGATACCATGTAATGTTTTGATACATGTGTACATTATGTAATGTTTAAATCACATTAAATATATTGTCTCAAACATTTATGATGTCTTTTTAATGAAGACTCAAAATTCTTCTAGCTTTTTGAAAGGTAAAGCACATCACTGTTTGCTGCAATCACTCTACTGTTCAAGAGCACACCAGAATTTCTTACTCCTACCTGCAACTTACTCCCTTTGATCAGCCCTTCTCCATCACCACCCCTCATTTTCCTCAGCCTCTGGTAACCATTCTCTTCTCGATTTCCATGAGATCTTTTTAGATTCCACATATAAGCAAGACAATGTGGAACTTAACTTCCTGTGCCTGGCTTATTTCATGTGACATAATGATCTCCGGTTCCATCCAACCCAAACCTTGCTGCAAATGACAGGATTGCATCCTAATTCATGGCTGAACCACCTTTTCTTTGTCCATTCCTCAGTAGATGGACACTTAGCTTGTTTCTGTTTCCTGGCTGATGTGAGTCATAGTGCAGTGAACACGGGAGTGCAGATATCACTCTGACATGCTGGTTTCATTTCCTTTGGATATATAATCAGTAGTGGGATTGCTGGATTGGTTCTATTTTTAATTTTTTGAGAAATCTTCACACCATTTTCCATAATGGTATTGCTAATTTGCACTTCCGACTTTACAAAAGTTCTCTTTTCTCCACATCCTCGCCAGCACTTACGATCTTTAGTCTTTTTTGTAGTAGCCATTTCTAATGGAGGTGAGGTGACATCTCATAATGGTTTTAACTTGTGTTTCCCTATGATTTTATTTATTTGAAATTCTAGGAAATGAAAAGTAGCTTATAGTTCCAGGAAGCAGATGAGTGATTGACAGTAGAAGTCTGGCAGGTGGATAGAGATGAGAGTTACAACAGAGCATGAGGATGAAGGCTAAATTCATCAATTTGATTGTGGTTAGAGTACTAGGTATATAGTCATATGTCAAAATTTATCAAGTTGTATACTTTAAATACATGCAATTTATTTTACATAATATACCTCTATAAAGCTGAGAAAATGTGGTATTCTAGATTTTAAGGATGGTGAAAAATGTTTGAAATACTTTTATAAACTTAGCTAATATATAATATTTAATATATTATTCTTTAGTTGATCATGTCAAATGCAAGACAATTCATTGAAAATTTACTTTCCTCTTTTCTCTCCTTTCTCACCTTGGATTAAGCCCTATTTGACACACACTATAAAAACTCACTGTAACTCCTGATGGTTTAGATAGGTTTTCTAATTACTGATCCCTGCTGCAGCTGTTTATGACAAGCTTGAATTAAATAGAAGTGCTTCTGACACTTTCTAAATCTAAAGCCGGCCGAAAGTCTCATTTTTCCAATATTCAATGACAGCCCCAGACCACACATATCTGTCATAATGAAAATGAGAAAAACTGATCTATTAAAGGGAAAGCACTATCAGACTGAGGGGGAAAAATCTGCCCAAAAGAAATGTATGTGCAGCAAAGTCATTTAGAGTCTTAGTAAAATAGATGGAATTAGACAAGGAAAATACATTCCTCAGTTTCCCATTCCAACCCCATAGGCAAGCACCCAGGGAAGCCTGAAGTTAGATATTAATATCAGTTAGAATTTTTGAAGAAAAAAATGAGAAAACAAAAGGTATTAAATAACTAAATAACAATAAAGTATATATTTTTTTTTTTTTGGCAGTACTGAGGATTGAACTCAGGGGCATTCTACCTCTGAGCTACACCTTCCAGCCCTATTTTTTATCTGTATTTTGAAACAGGGTCACACTAAGTTGTGGAGGGCCTCACTAAGTAGCTGAGGCTGGTCACGAACCTATGATCCTCCTGTCTCAGTCTCCCAAGTACTGGAATTACAAGGGTGGCCACCACGTCCGGCTAAAGTATAAATTTTTAAAGTAAATGTCGATGTATCAATTAGTATAGAGGAAAGGGTGTCCCTGCAGCCCGGGTGAACACCTGGAGAGGCACCAGCGTTGTCAGTACTGGGATTACAGGCATGGACTACCACTACCTGGCTACCAGCCTTTTTTAAAGTAGTACAGTTTAGGAAATCAAATTAGCCAGGAAGATAGGGAAGGGGTGTGTAGGCCAGGCATCCTGAGTGGACTAGACTCAAGGAACTGAAGTGATGTAGAGGAAACTAGAGACAAAGAAGACAGCTAGAGTGGGAAATCCTGAAATGAAGAATCCAGCCAGCACCAGTTGGGTGAGAAGTCCTTCCACTAATGTGTTCCCTGATGACTATGTCAGATTTGGGACTTACCTTCTTAGATGCTAATCAGAGGCAGACACCTGGGGGGAATTCAGCAGAAGAGAAAAACACAAAGGGCAGCCATCCATCTACTGAGACTTGCAGGAACATTCGGAGATGTCCAGAGACTGTTTTTCAGACAAAAAATAGAAATAAGAATAACTCTCAGTTGTATTTGTGTGTGTGTGGTGGTGGTGGTACTGGGGATTGAACCAGAGGCATTCTACACTACCAGCCCTATTTATTTATTTATTTATTTATTTATTTATTTATTTATTCATTCATTCATTCGGAAACAAGGTCTCACTAAGTTGCTGACGCTGCCCTCGAACCTGCAATCCTCCAGTCTCAGCTTCCCAAGTACTAGAATTACAGGCATGGGCCACCAAGCCTGGCTTTATCTTTTTTATTTTAAAAGACACAGCAATGCCTGATGTCGGGGGCCTAGTCCGGCCGGCTAGACCTCGCCTCTAGATGGCGCCTGGCAGAGTGCCAGAAGCAGCTGCAGGTGGAAAACATTCTGGGGCTGCCCCACGCCAGAGCGCATGCACCAGCACGCCAGACTCGTGGCCCGCCCAGGTGAGAGCTGTATGAGACGCCTCATGGCTTAGGCTCGGCGCGGCTTTAAGAGCCTCCACCTCTCGCCCAGAGAGAAAGCTGCTGGAGAGAGTTGTTACTGGAAGAAGAAGCGGTTGGGAAGAGGTTGGCTGGGTTGCTGGGGAAGTCCTGGGAAGAAAGATTGTGGGTTGCTAGTGGAAGACGGGTTGCTAGAGAGAAGGGTTATTGGAAGTCTGTTGGAAAGGCACTGTTTGGAAAGACGACTTTTGTGCTGTGTTTGTTACTGCTTGTGTAGTGCCCTTGATCCCAGAAAGAGAGAGATATAATAAAGAGAGGTTCGAACCAGCAACATTCAGGCAGTGTCTTTATTGGGGCCTCATGGCTGAGGGTTCAGCCTGGGGCGCCCAATAGCCTGGAGTTCATTCTGCCTTCCAGTTCCAGCACAGTCCTATGGAGATCTCCCAGAGATGCAGAGCTGACCAGACTTGGAATTCTGGTAAGCTTAAATGTGGTCAGAGGCAACCAGTCCAGGCAGAAAGTGGCACCCTCTAAAATAAAAGGAGCATGAAAAGCCTCCTCCCTCCACTCCTTCCTTGGCCATCAACCCCAAAGTGTCACAAGGTCTAGGAGTTGGAGCCTGGGTATCCAAGGTGTTGATCAGACCAGAGCTGGGCACAGATTGGGCTTCTGATAACTTCTCCTTTCTTTTCATTCCATTTTGGTTTTAGTTTAGTTTGAAGATTGAACCCAGAACCCTTCTACCTCCAAGCTATACCCCCAGCCCTTATTATTTTGAACCAAGTTGTCACTAAATTGCTAAGGCTGGCCTCAAACCTACAATCCTCTTGTCTCAGCCTCTCAAACACTGGGACTACAGACATGCACCACCTGTGGCCTTCTCATACACAACAGCTGTCTTCCCTCAGAACAAGTGGTCTGAAAGAGAGAAACAAGCTGGTAATGTACAATCTAATAACCTAATCTCAGGAAGTTATTACAATGTAATAACCTAATCTCAGAAGTGACATCTGTCATGCTGGCGTACTGGGTCACACAGACCAAGCCTAGTGTATGTGAGAGGGGACTACACCAGGGTGTGAGTTCCAGGAAGCTGGCTATTGGAAGACAGCTTGGAGACTGGAGGCCACACTCTGGCCTCCAACTTATTCATGTCCCTCCCACATGCGAAATACACTCACCCCTAGCCAAGGTCTCCCAAAGTCTCATACTATCATAGCATCAATCTAAACCTCACCCATTTTATTACATCAATCTAGTAATTATCCCGGCTTATGTCATCGCCACTTTTGTTTCAATTATTGCCAGCCTTCTGATTGCTCTATTCCCTTCACTGCACCCATGAAGGTGACGTGCATTAAAGTCAGTGTGACCCATAGAACACAGAACTCAGAATGATTTTTTATAAATGTAGGTCAGATCACATCTCAAAATTCTGTGCTGCCTTCCAACCTCACTTTGTTAAAAATGGTTGCATATGATAAGGTGGCAGGGTAAAGAACTGAGGTCTCAAGCCAATGAAACCCAGGTATCTCAATGAAAGAGATGCCTATGGAGAAGATAGAGAAGGTCCTGTCAAGACCCCGCAGATGAACAAAACACCCCGAATCATCCTGTGAGTACCAGACTGATGACATTTTTTACAGACCTCCTGCTAACCCCCCTCATAAAGTTCTCCTCTAAAAGAAGAATCATAAACACCCCAAAAGGCATCTCTCACTCTGAAGATGGCCTGCATTCTCCCTTGAATGTGTATTTCTTGCTTTCCATTATAAATCTCTTTCTATGCCTCTGGTTGGCTCATGCTGAAATTCTTTCCTGCCACAGAAATCAAGGACCCCACTGGTCCTAAATTAGCTTCCTCTCTTTCCTCTGCTGGGAACTGTTCCGGATCCTTCATGAAATCAGCCCGTCTCCCTTGACAAGATGACTGCATCCTTGACTAACATCTAGACTACAATCTCCTGGCAACCCAGAGCTCAAGCCACCAAACTAAAACCCTGACCCACAGAAATTGACATGCAAATGCCAGAAGCCACTAAGTTTTGGAGTAACTTGTTATATAATAATAGATAACTACTACAGAGCCTCTCAATCTATCTTCCATGACTCTTTATCTGTTCTTTATATAGTTTGCTTCCCTATATCTAGAAACATTACAAACAAATTCCCTCTATGCCCTGCATTTTTATTTCAATAACTCTATTTTTTCACATACATTTTTTCTTCTTTTCTAGCTTTTTTTTCAAACTTTCTGGTTCTTTTTATTTTATTTTATTTTTGTGGTATGGGGGCTTGAACACAGGGGCATAATACCTCTAAACTATACCCCCAGTTCTTTTTTTTAATATTTATTTTGAAACAGGATCTCACTAGGTTGCTGCAAGTCTTGTTAAGTTCCTGAGGCTGATCTCGAACTTGCTATCCTGCTGTCTCAGCCTCCTAAATATGGGATTATAGGCACTGGTTCTTCTTAAATGATGTCATAAACCTTCATTTAGGCCTTTACATATCCTCAAAACATTTATTCTACCTTTTTTCAAGCTATGTTATAATATTAATTTCATCTGAATTAGTTATAACTCTCATTATTGACTGTAATGGCTGCTTTTCTGAATTTGAGGTCTTCATTTTCAGACTCTTTTTGGTGGGATATTTTGTTGTTATTGTTTTATTCAACACAAGTCGTACCTTTCCTCTTCCTCTTTCTTCCCTCCCTTACACAAAACTAGTTTTATGAAACCAGGGTTTAGGGGTGAATTTTTATGGGTAATTATGTAATGATAATACTGAGCATATTATAGACCAAACCACAAAGATAATAAATGCCTTTCTTCAGATTTTCTCTAGGAGGCTGTCTCCCTAGATCTGCGGCATGCAGCAGCTATGACCCTGGGCGTCAATTTGGAGCAGTCTCTTTCAGTCTCTTCTCCTCTGTTGTGGTTGCAGTTTTCTCCAGCATGAGGTTTCCAGCAATGGGCGTGAGCCCTTCATCTTAAGTACAGTCCTCTAGGTTCTTATTCTCTAAGAGAGCAAGACCTAACCAATTTTTTAAAAAGACTATTTAGAAAAATAACAAATAGAGCTGTCACAATCCATGTTTATGGTACTTCCTGAAGACAAAATGGTTAGAAATAAGTCTGAGCATAATTTCATGCCTTCCTAGCAATCCTCCTGAGTTATGCAAAGAAGAGCCCCTTGCATAACACACACCTGCTGTGGGGGGCTCTTTAAAGCTTCAAAATTCAAATCACACAATGTTCCTTTCCTGAGAACAATACAGTGCCACAGGCAGTGCCTTTAACAACTTATCTGAGCATATCATCTGTAGATGAGAATTTTTCCAAGCATAAGAAAGCACATTTTTTCCTTCCCCCATTTTCATGAGCCTTATGTTCTGGTATTAAAATGTCTTTACAATACCCACCACAATGTCCCATGGTTATCATACTTTAATGCTTGAATGCATAGATTTCTGTTTTCCATCACTTGCTTTTGTTCATTCATGTGTCCATCCATTTTCATCTTTGAATTAATCTTCCTTTAAAGAATGAATGATGAAATTTCAGAAAACATTGCAAAAGGTTTATGTCTAACATGTTATTAGAAGGGCTTCGTAAGTGTGAGGAAATGTGTGTGTGTGTTTAATGAGAAAAATCATCTTATTCTCAATAGTGGTTTTCATTAAATATTTGATGTATTGAAAAGTGAGTCCTCAAAATTATTTATTTTATATAAGAATTGAATAATTGAATACACATATCACAAAGACAAATAATTTTGTTTATCCTTTTTTTAATGTCCAGTGTTCAGTATAGTGCCCAATATATAACAGGTGCTCAATAGATAAGAGTAGGGTTGAAGTAAAGAAAATATACTCTTCCATCCACAGAGTTGCTCTTGATGGAGAAGTCTGCCTAAAAATAATGTCATGTGGGTCCCAGCTAGTGTTCAAATTGAATGCTAGTCATGTGCACTAAAACTCTGCACCATTAGTTTAATATTGAAGAGTGATTTAAACCATGCCTTTCTACCTTCCAGTTCAAGACCAGCCTCAGCAACTTAGTAAGACTCTCGCAACCTCGTGAGACCCTGTTTCAGAGACAAAATAAAATAACAGTTTAAATAATTCTATGTATATATACAAAACTATCAATCCCAATCTCAATGATGTATGCGGGGAAGGGAAGGAGGAGCAGGGATCCAGAAGGAAACACACCAAATATTGCGTGCATGTATATTCCTATCACTTTCATTATATCATACCCATTATGATGCATAATTACAATGTACCAATAAAAGTATAAAAATAAAAGGAAAAATAGCAGGAAAAGAACTGGGGGTATACCTTAGAAGTAGAATGCCCCTGGGTTCAATCTTTAATACAAAAAAAAAATAATGCTTTTTATAAATCACTATGAGTACAGTATGCACAATATGTGGCCATAAACACATTAAAAAAGACTTGCTGTCATATATTGCTGAATTTTTAGCCACTCTTTTGCTGGGATTATCTATTTAAAAAACATACGAAGGGGCTGGGGTGTAGCTCAGTGGTAGAGCATTTGCCTAGCATGTGCAAGACCCTGAATCTGATGCTCAGCACTAAAAAAAAAAAAAGAAAAGAAAGAAAAAAAGCCATATGATACTAGATATTTAGCCAGTTGCCACAGGATATATATCATGCTTTCTATAAAATTGTCATCATCATTATTGTTCTTATTAATCAATGTTTTATAATGGGATAAGATATGGAAATTGGCAAAAGAATTCTATCTTCAAAGTCACACATACATGCATACAATCACCACTCTTTATATGTTGTACTTGCTGACATATCATTACAGAAAATCTACAAATATGCTACACAGATGGGATATAACAACTAACAACAGAAAGCTTCAATTATATAACCAAGTATTACAAAGGGTGGTGGCTTTATATGGATATATGACCAGTGTTACTTCACTAGTTTCATGAGTTCCAGATTTGACCTCACTCAAGGGAGTTAATTATGAAAGTTTAAAATAATTTTTATCATATGCTATTTATGTCATTTAAAGTCCTTAGGTTGCAAAGCAACAGAAACCAACAGTAGTTTGAACAAAGGAACAAAAAAAGTATCTGTAGGATAAGAAAGCTTACCAATTAAATGCAGAAATATGCTTAGAAATGAGTTAAGAACAAAAGTGGAAACTATCAAGATTACACTCCCAGAATGAATGCCTTCCTGCAAAGATGCAAATTTTCAGGTGAAAGCATCCAATTGGCTATTGTTTGTCAATTGACTGTTCCTTAGCTACAAAGATCAATGTACCTCTTTAACATTTCCATAACATTGTGCCCATGAGGATGAGGTTATTTCCTGAAAGTAAATTAGAATGTTTTTTGGTTAATAGAAATGGATATTTAACCAAAAAAATCAATTGAATCTAAACAGAACATAATCATAAGACTTGTGCTCACATGTACTATTGTGTCTTTCACTGACAGATCTGTTGCTGAATCAAACTGGGAATGTGAAGGTTATTTAACATTCATTTAACAGATTTAGGACATTCTGAATTTCTCGAGTGATGCATCTACTGTCTAATTATCATCTAGAGATAATTAATGATATTGACATTTACACCCCTCATCTGTGTCACCAATTCCTACATCATACTAATTGGCATTTAGAGCCACAGGAAACATGTTATTTTAACTGAATGCTGAGACCATCATACTGTTGCCAGTTTTTTTCAACTCAGAGACCTATTGTCCTGGTGACATATTAGTATAATTTTCTAATTACATTTGTTTTTAAAAAATTACCTTGAATACATGAAAACTTTTAATAGGTACATGATATATCTACTTTTACTGTTAGAGGTTACAAATGTGAGTTCACTCCCTAATATAATACCTTTTTAAAGTTAATATATAGCAAGAATGACCACATGGGCATTTGGATTTAGTAGCAGAAGACTGTTATTAGTAGTCCTTGGATTTGAGATAAATAAATTACCTTGCTGAAAAGGTGTATAGCTAAGAATGCTGGGATCTTAAGTCAAAAATTACATTTAAAAACTGTGTTCTTTTCTGCATAATTTTAAAATAAATTGATATTTGTACTCTTTAACTCTTTGCACTTATTAGACAGTATTGGGGTTTGTAGAAAGAGAGGAAAAAGAGGAGACAAGAAATAAAAGGAAATAAAAAAGAAGAGAGTGATAAAGGGGCTCTTTTCCCTTCTATACTTTTACACAAAGACCAAATAATTAATTAATTAGCTAATTAATTAATTAATGATTACTCTTTAATTATCTGGGTGACTTATTTTCAGTCTTATGTGCCTCACACCACCACCATTAATTTAGTTGATTTACTGAAGTGACTAATGTGAACAGTATTTCCTGGGCTTTCAAGGGCCAACAAAATGTTCCTACTCATATCTCTTACATAATGTAGCTTCTTCCAAGTTCTAACAAACCTCAAATGTGGATACATGTTCAAACTGTTCTTACCCGGTCCCACTCATCTTCTGAGACCCATGTCTCTGGCATCCATGAAAGGTGGACACACTGCCTCATGGCAGCTCTGAGCAGCTTATCCCTACCCTTTCTTGGTGACACCCCATTTCTTCCCAACCTCTTCTTCATAGTGGATACAGATAATTTTCCATTAACTCCTTTTAATGCTCACTTCTACTGAATCTCCTCCTTCCTGGATCCACTGAGAGTTCCTGAGGGGGTACTATCAAGTCCAAGAAAGAAAGTACACTGTTCTATCAGTCAGGATCCCATCGGGAACTGGATGAAACCTTCAAAAGTAATTCAAGATTGATTTAATAAAGGCATTTCTCACATAGATATACCTAGCAAAGCGTTGATGCCATTTGTCAGGAGTGCAAATGCTCAGGTTTTTGCCCAGACACACTGAATCACAAATCCCATGATAAGGCCCAACAAGTCCTGTGGGTAAGCCTCATCTGTGCTAACACTTAAGAACCATTGTTGGAGGAAACTACAAGAGATCGTGTAGTGCCCCACAGATAGAGAGTCTGTTACCACCCTTAGTTCTGAACATGGAAAGAAAGACAGTGGTTGTCAAAACTCAGAGGAGAGGGCATTGGTTATTATAAAGAGGTTGTCAAAACTCAGGTGACATTGGTTATTATAAAGGAACTATATAACCTTTGGATCAAGAATGCAACTAAGCTGAAAGACCCACATTGAGGAAACTGGGGTAAAAATGCCGCAACTTCACTTTCCTCCCCTCTTCTGATAGCTAGTTGGGACTTCCCTTTGGAAAAACTACCTGCAAGCCAGAGGGCAAGGGAGGTCTCTTATGCAGTCTGTGCAGAGAAAGGTGGAGAAAGCAGAGAGCAGCTCAGGGGAGGCTAATAGGCCTTGTCTAACCTGCATGCTCATCAGGTTCCACACACCTCTTGAAACCTCATATTTGCTATTCTTTACCTGCTTTATTAACCACATACTCCCACATATTCTTGCACCAACACCAATATTCAGCCAAAGGCAGCTGTGGTCATTTTAGTGTTGCTATGGCCAAGGAATTCAAGCAAACATGAATAACAGATATTAGGAATATAAATTGCACTGTAATATAAAGCACCACTAAAGGGAAAAGGGCTCTCCCCTCCAAAGTAAAACACATCTTTCCTGATATTTTATCATTTTTCCCTAATCTCCTCCCTCCCACCTCCCCACTCCTGTGGGAACACATGGAAGGAAAGGTGAGCCCTGGGCCAAGCAACTTCCACCAGGGAACCATTAGGGAAACATAATCCACACAGGAACAGCATTTTGTTTCATAGCTCAGATGCCAAAATATCCTCAACAGTCACTGAATGAATCACTGGGTGTCTTTCACCTTTCCTGGGATGTGTAATTAATTTTTCTAAATCCTTAATCATCCCTCCTGGCACTATTCCAAAGGAGAGCCTTCGAGAACGGCACTTAGTCTAATTAACTGCCTTGGGTTTTACCTATTTAGGCATTCAAATTCCTCCTTCATTAACAGATATTTTTCTTGCCAATGTTTAATTCTTCATGTCCAATGTTAAAACTGATTTGGGCCATTGGTCTCTAATGCTTTCATACCAAGAGACTATAATTCAATTCTCCAAAAATGTTTTCAAATGCATCTCTTTTCATAAAAGGCTATGGATTGTTTTCCTTCTTTTCATTTTCCCTCAACTCTCTTAGGAAAGGAAGAAAAAGAAAGAATTTGGCAACTGATTTGTCCTAATATTGAGCCAAACAGACTGACACAAGGAACCCTAAGAAACCTGTGACTTTGATCACATGAAGCTCTGGTTGCCTGAAACCCAGGTCTTTTTCTTTGTGCTTTCACACATATATATCCAATGAATCTCCCAATCCTGCTAATTTTATCTCCCAAATATTTCTCTAAACTTTCCTTCCTGTCTACTAATCACCCAAGCCTTCATTAAAGCTCATACTATCAAAACTTGAGCTACAACAACGTCCTAAGTAGCCTCTCATTCCAGTGCCTTGCTACTCAATTCTATGTCCACCAAACTGACCTTTATTGAGTTCAAATATGATATATACCTTTCTAGCTTAAAACTTCGTAATGGTGCCTCATCACCTACAGAATAAAGCCCAAACTCACTGATAAGGCACACCACAAGACCCTCCAAGCCCTATTATGCCAACTCTGTTCCCTTATCTCTTTACTAAAGCCTGCATCCCATACTCTAATTCCCTGGGAATAGCATGAATTTCCTTCCTCCAAGCCTTTGACGATGCTTTCCTTTTGTACAGAATATCATCCCCTTCCCCTGTGTTTGTCTCTCTTCCCTCATGCTTTATGACTCAGTTCTAGCTTCCCTTCCTCCTCAACCACCCTCCCCCATCGCTAGCTTCCTAGGAGTCCCTCCATTTATGTATTCCTCCAATCTGTGCACATGCCACTGTCTTTACACTTCATATAGACTGTAACGACTTTGGAATTACCTAGAAAAGTCAAGTCGTGTACTTAAAGGCAGAAATTATAACTTCATCTTTGTGTTCCTGTGGCTGAAACATGCCTGGATTAAGTACTTGTTTGAGTACTAACATAGGAACCATTGCTAAGTGGTACTTTTCTGATAAGATCCAAGACTCTTTGCTGCTCTCCCAGCAATGATACCACTGTCCATCATGTGTTTCACATTGTAGTGGAAAAATAAAATAGATATGATTAAAGAGCTGAGCTTCTCACTTTGGGTGGGGTATATACAAAGAAAACACTTCTCCCTAAACATATTATTGAATTTAATTTATATATTGAGTAATTAATATATAATTAATTTATATATTGAGTATTTATATATTGAGTATTTATATTTAATAATTTAATTTATATATTGAGTAATTTAATTTATATATTTAATTTATATATATTGAGTGTGATCATTGATTCCTGTAGGGGAGAAAAAGAACATAATTACCATGAAATCACATAAATTCAGCATGGAAAAGTCATCTCAACCAAGTCTCAGGAAGCAGAAAACAAATGAAGCTATCCTGGCTTGAACAGTTTTATTTCTTTGTCCCTTTGCCATTGAGGCAGGTTAGGTTAGCTCCAGAGCTCCTTATCCTATGTGCCTGTTCCTATGTGGGCCCTTTCTCCCTGCTGACTTCTATGGGAGAGCTGGCAGCCAAGCTACAAAAGCCAATAGGCCCACTGCAGTAACAAAGAAGCAGAAACCCACGCCCTCACCTCGGGAAGTACATGAATTATTCTCTGCATTTACCCATGAGAGCACCCATTAGAATTATTGATGCATCCACAGCGATTACTTAGCACCTGTTTTTCTGGATGCAATGAGGCAATCTGTCCTTGAGCCAAAGGGTGGAGAGAGAAGACAAAAACTACAGAAAGCTTTCTGAAGTGCAAATGAAGTGAGGCATATAGAGTTTAAAAGAAAGAAGGAAAAAAAAAAAGAAAAAGAAAGAAAGAGAAGTTCCTTGGGTGAATTGGTGGCTAAAACAGCCCATAGAAGGCAGTATTGTTTGCCAAACGGAGAGGATATCCTCCTGGACATAAAGACTGAACTCACCTTCAAGACCTCCCTGTTCTTGGCTAGGGATGTAGCTCAGTGGTAGAGTTCTTACCTAGCACACATGAGGCCCTGGCTTCAATCCCTGCACCACAAAAACAAAGAAGGAAAAGGAAAAAAGAAGAAAAAAACTCAACCATTCAAATAAGCAAACAAAAAAGCTCTGCTCTTCCATATTGGCTTGGTTATGTTTTTTGTTCTTCTCTGGCTTCTGTTCTGTAGATTTGGTGGCTCTAATTTCAAGAGAACAGGACCACCCAAAGAGAGTTTAGGTTGCTTTTATTTTTTTTTTCTTTAGCATCTTTTAAAATTTTAACAAAAGTATTACATGTTTATCATAGGAAAATGTTGTTATAAGTAAGTAAAAGGAAAAAAAACCAAAAAACTTTCATAAACACATGACTCAGGAAGCAATGCATATAGAGAATAAAAGTAAAATTATAGTACTTAGGAAACTTTCTTTTTAAAGTTAATAATGGATTTTTGAGCATTTTTCTCATGTTGTTAAGTGTTCTTTCAGAATGTTATTGCTCACAGCTGGACAATATTTCACTGGTCAGTTGCACATTTAATTAGTCTAATCATGCTATAATCAATTTGGCTGAGGTCACACTGGTTTATATAAAAAATCTGTGAAAGTATTTTAAATGTTTTAGCATTAAATTAAATGATTGCTAATTGATGGACATTTAGATTAGTTCCAGTTTTTCCTATATTAGTATTTCTCTGATAAACATCTTTGTAGATATAATTTGTACAATTTACAGTTATTTCCCTAGGAGAAGCTGCTGCACATAGGATTACTAGGTCAAAAGATATGGAAGTGCTGAAGCTATTTATACGTAAAGTTAAACTGCCCTGCAGAAAGATTGCACTAATTTAAGCTACCACCAGTGGGGGATAAAAGTGTCTATTTCCCTATTCCCTGCAGGGAGTTTTTGAAAGCCACACAATTGAAAATATTCTACAATGCTCCTGTTTAGAAATCAGTTTATTGATCACAGGTCGTTTATTCATCCACTTGACTTCGAATCAACATTTATTGAGTACCTTTCCTGTACTAAGGAGTGTGGACAGAGGAGACACATTTAATTAGTTTAATCATGCTATAATCAATTTGGCTGAGGTCACACTGGTTTATATAAAAAATCTGTGAAAGTATTTTAAATGTTTTAGCATTAAATTTTTCATAGCAAATCCACCTTTTATAGTTTCTGATATTCATTCAGCCTTCATCTGACAGAAATTCACTATTGGCCCACAAATCAAGTCTTTATTTATGAAAAAGATATTTATTATATTGAGTCCAAAATTTCTCCCTGTAAAGTCCACATATTGGTCTATTAGTACCTACAAGAATCTATTTCCTCTTCAACTATATTATCTGTTTTACAAAACAAATGATCCCCATGCCTTCCACTTTCCTTATAAAGCATCACTTCCAAGGTCTTGTTTCTGCCATCTACAATGGCTATAGTTATTAATCCTTCTCTTTCTAAATCTTGGTGAACCTCACTCAGCTTCAAGGTTCTACATGAATGTCACCTTTCTTGCCCCTTTGCCCAACATGCAATCTTTCCAGAATTAATGATCTTTTTTTATCCTCATGGCATTTTAGATGTATCTTTAGTATAAGCCTTCATTGTTTTAATTATCATCATCATCATCACAATTATCATTATTTGTATTACTGTCTTCGTGACTCATCCATGACCATTTTTAGGTGTTATGTCCAAAGCACATAAAACGGTACCTATTCTAATAGCATGTACTAAAAATATGTGTACTAAAATGAAATAGTAGGTGTTCAAAATCTAGTAATAATCAAGTAACTACTAAAAATAATTTCCACTATTCTCTTTTGTCTTAGAGTGAGGGTGTTCCATTCACTTATATTTCCTGCCTGATCCCATATACAAAATTATAACATAAGACAAGATTTAAAAGGAAGAAATATTACCATTTAGTTCTGTGGAAATGCAAAGACAAGGCTGAAAGGTGAATGTTCTCAAAAGCTAAAGTCATTGTCCTTGGTATGAAGAGTTCAGAGAGAGAAACCAAGAAAAAGTCCATTGACACGCTATAAGCCAGGAAGAATAGGATAGAACAGACAGATGAGGAACCATCAAGGGGAAGAAGCATTTGATCACTGATAAAATATGGGTCAGAAGCTGGGTGCAGTGGTGCACACCTGTAATCTCCATACTTGGAAGGCTAAGGACAGGATCAAGACCTTGTTTCAAAATAAAAGTAAAAAGGGCTAGGGTAAAATGCTCTTGGGTTCAATCAAAAAAAAAAAAAAAACAGGAGGTAAATTCCTCCAAGATCTCCAGCCTGGGTAATGAGGATACCATTACTACCAAAAGGTTTTAAATTCATAAATAGAAAAGATATAGCTTACAGATGTTCCTCAGAACATCCCAATCCCAGTATTTTTTCTTTTGTCTTAGACTTAAGGCATTTCATTCTTTTATATTCCCTGCCCAAACCCTGTAGGCATTGATTTTATGATTCCTTGTAATAGTAACGTAAGTATGTCAAGAGTAGAAAGGGCAGTAGCAATGAAGGTATCTCAGCAGTTTCCAAACCCTTTTTTTAACATTGCATTCCTTGAGTAAAAATGAAATACCACTTAGAAGTTCCACATATAAAAGAGAAACACAAAGGTGTCCTGGTTGGCTGGTTAGTTGAATTGAAGAACAGGAGTCCTGATCCTTACAACCACCAGTCCCACCCCCAATTGGCACCTAAAACAATTTTGTGAGCCTCAAGGTCCTGGAAATTACAGTTTGAAGACCTTTGAAATGAATTAAAAATTGAAATATATATATAGTTGTATGTTGGTATATTTGTATAGCTTTTGAGATACCAACATGTCTATAGTGAAAATGAGAAGAGAGAACAGGAGATTAGGAGAGAGTTAAGATCTGGGTAAAGATTGGAGAAGCATCTGTAAGAAACTGATATTTAAAGCCAGGGTAATAGATGAGTGAGATGAGGTGACAAGAAAATAAAAGAATA
>PVLC010023174.1:8347-26060 GCA_004027655.1 Graphiurus murinus
GGTACTGGGGATTGAACTCAGGGGCATTCTACCTCCGAGCTATACCCCCAGCCCTATTTTTTATTCTTTATTTTGAAACCGGGTCTCACTAAGTTGCGGAGTGCCTCACTAGGTAGCTGAGGCTGGCCGCGAACCTGGATCCTCCGGTCTCAGCCTCCCGAATGCTGGGATTACAAGCGTGCGCCACCACGCCCGGCTGCCTATTCTGTATTCTTAAGGTAAAGATTACAAAAGGTTGTACTGATGCTATCTAGACAACTTTATATTCTTTTGAACTCAACATTAAATCTGGGCGTGGAGGTGCATGCCTGAAGTCCCAGTACTTGGGAGGCTGAGACAGTAAGATTGCAGGTTCGAGGCCAGCCTCTACAACTTGGCAAGACCCTCAGGAACTTAGCAAGACCCTGTTTCAAAATTTAAAAAGGGCTAAGGGTGTAGCTTGGAGGTAGAATGCCCCTGGGTTCAATCCCCAGTACCAAAAATAAATAAATAGAATGAACTCAACAGTAGAACAAATATTTTCTATGTTATTAAAATAGCATATAAATTTGTTTAAAATAGATGGGTAATACTTAAAATGGATGTGTGATACTTTACCAAATACACATATACTCCAAGAAGGCCAATATTGCATGACAAGAATTGAGTTTCTGGATGCCCGAAAGCTTTGGATGACTCAGCTAACATTGCCAAGCCTCAATTTCCTCGTCTGTGAAGCAGGGCTGACAATAGTAGCCTCTTGCTAGCTGGGGTGGGATGAGATGACCCGTGGATATCTTGGCTCCATGTCCGGCGTAATGAGGACGTGAATTGTTAGCTGTACTACTAGTGAGCATGTTATTTAACAATCGTCTTACTGGAGAACACTTTGCCCATTTACAGCTTGTCCTTTCCCCCAAACAGTGATGTGATGAGCAAGTCACTTATGAAGAATTGCCTTCATTTAGGATTATTTGCCTAAATGTGTGGGCTCTTTGATTCACGAGTGGGTCAAAGGGTGTGGCCATTTTTAAGATTTTTGGTACATACTGTGAAATTGTTATTCATCAGGGCCTTAGAAAATTACATTGGCAGTTACTGGAATTTAAAGGGAATTTCCACTTGGAGCTAATGACCATTGTATATTCAGCAGCAGTTACCCAGTGTAAACTCTTCCAGCTCACCAAAGGTATTCTCCTGGGGTTTCTGTCACTTGGCAAGCTAGGAGGGCTGGCCTGGGTTCAGGCAAGTGTGTCTTTTACAGTGAAGAAATCCTCTCTTTTAACATATTTATTACCCTTTGCATGGGCATGATTCTAACTGGTGCCCTGCTAGACCTGATCTGGAAGTTGGGGCTGGGCCTGGGGGTGGGGGGCTTCGGTCTCCGTGCTGTCCAGGCCAAGTTCCACCCGCAAGGCTGATGGCCAATGACATTCACTCCTCCCCTGTGTGGTAGCTCTCAGGTCTGTGTTTCCACTAAGTGCCTAATTAAAGTGCAGATCACAAGACCCTCACATAGCAGGACAGCAGAGCTTGGAGGTTTAACTGTGTGCTGACCATCCTAATGACTTCATTCAGCCCAGCTGGAGGCGAGGGGCTGCAGGTCACGCCTGTCAGAATTCGCTCTTAAAGATCTTCATTCTTGTGTTCTTGCTGAGCTCCTGTGCTGAGCCAGGAGGGGAGGTAAAGCAGAGGTGTGGAATATGCAGCCCCTGCCTTCAGGGAGCTCACAGTCTGGTGGGGAGCCAGACATGCAGAAAGTGGCCCCTTCATATTTTATATTTTTAGGGCAAAAATTATAAGAGGTTGTACTCATGCTATATAGGCAATTTATATCCTTTTGAATTCAATGTTAGAGCTGGGTGCGGTGGCACATGGCTGTAATCTCAGTACTTGGGAGGCTGAGACAGGAGGATCACAGGTTCAAGGCTAGCCTCAGCAACTTTGTGAGAGCTTCAGTAACTTAGCAAGACTCTTTCCAAATAAAAAATAAAAAGGGCTGGGGGTGTGGCTCAGGGGTAGAACTATAGACTGGTCCTGGGTTCAATCCCCAGTACCACGAAAAGAAATGCAAAGAGCAGGGGAAGGCAGTCAGGAGGCAGGACGGGACCTGTTTAATTGCACAGTGCAGGGAGAGGAGGGCTGGGGGATGTGAGTGAGTTGTGAAGAGCTTGGATTCCCTAGCCAAGGGGGTGGGGGCTAAGATTCTGTTTAGCAGACTGTGGCGCATCTCGAATACCAGGACAATGCAACCAGAGCTGCACCGTGGGAGGATGGGTCTGGCCTTGGGAATCGTGGGCACTGGTGTGGATAGTAGAAGCGAGGGTTAATGTGGAGGCTGTCGCCCCGGCCCAGGGCCAGGGGCTTGGGAACAGAGGAGTGGCAGATCTGTGTGGTGACAAAATGGTCCAAAAATCTTTCTCTGCTCTCTGCGAATCCTCAGAGAAACCTGCTGGGAAGGCCATGAGCTATGCTTCTGAGGCCCTGAGCTCCTCAATTTGTTTCTTTGGTGACATAGTTTTAATGCTTCCATAGAGGTAGTGGCTACTGAGGAAACCACTCCTGGCAGGCTGTCCTCAGGAGGAGCCTTTCCCAGAGCAAGGCAGGAGTTATCAATGGCAGATCCTTGAAGTGGCATACACCACTCTGTTTTACTCTTAAAGAAGGGAGACTGTATGGAAAGGCAGCATCCCTTGATGCATGACAGAAGATACAACCCGGAGCTAACCCAGGACCACACAGCTGGGGCTGCCAGCAGGAATCGAGGGCTGGGCACTGTCCACCCAGGAGCGGAGGGAGGAGGTTTGTGGAGAGGCTGGGCATATAGCCATGCAGTTCAAAAGAAGTCCTTGAGTTCTTGCCAGTCTGACTGGCAAGTCCTTTACAAACTGTAGGCCCACATGGCTACCAGGGATTAACTGAGGTATGTGCAACCCTAATACACCATTGTAAAAGTTACCTGAATTGGTGACACATTGTTTTGTTGTTGTTTCAGTACTGGGGATTGACCCTAGGGGCATTCTACCTCTGAGCTACACCCTCAGCTCTATTTTATTCTTTATTTTGAAACACCATCTCATTAAATTGTGGAAGGCCTCACTAAGTAGCTGAGGCTGGCTGTGAACCTGTGATCCTCCTGTCTCAGCCTCCCAAGTACTGGGATTACAAGCATGCACCACCACGCCTGGTTTCACATAGTTTTTAAAAATCCATTGAGAGCAAATATTATCCTGGTTTCTGAACTTGATACCACTTTTGGCCACTCTTGGCCCACACCAGCATCAGTGGTCTCCCATGGAAGGCTTAGCACAGGCCACAGTGCCTGAGGTTGGCAGGCCCACCCCTTACAGACTCTGGAGTCACATCAGGACAGTGTAATAAACATAGCAATGACAACTCTTTGCCTTGGGTAAAGTTCATTTGTACCAGGTGTGGTACCGCACACTTGTAATCCTAGTACTTGGGAAGCTGGGACAGGAGGATCACAAATTCAAGGACAGCCTAAGCTGTGAGACTCTCAGAAGCCTAGTGAGACCCTATTTCAAAACAAAAAATTTAAAAAAAAGGTTGAGGGTATAGCTTAGAGGTAGACTTCCCTGTGTTCAATCTCCAGTAATACACACACACACACACACACACACACACACACACACAGACGCGTGCACACGCACACCACATGCATTTGTAAAATGCCATTTGCCAACATTCTCTTTTAATGTTCACAAAAGCCACTTATTCCCCTCCTTCTATAGATGTTGAGGAAACAAAGGCTGGATGAAGTTGAGACCCCTGCATAGGGTTATAAGGTAAATAGCAACCAGATATGAATGTGAATCCTGGTCTGCTTCTATGAAAGCATCTGCCGTCTTGGCTCACTCAGGTCCTAAAGAAGCTGCTATACTCTTTAGAAACAGGAACTAGGAAAGAGCTTCCTAGTTGTTAATGGCTAACATCCTGAGAGAGTGATCTGAGGGGTCCCTCAGCCTGCTCACATGCAAACCCAAACCAAGGCGGGAATAGCCCTCTTGTGTGTAGTCTACACCACCACATTGCTGGATGCAGCCACAGTACCATAAACCATGATTTTGGAGTTCCTTTTAGTACCAAAAGCTTCTGACCAAAGGAGCAGACAGGATCAGCCTTTGATGCACACCAAGCTTGAGTGTGAAGCTTCCGGAGGCTCTGGTGCCAGGACCCACCCAGATCAGATGCTCCTCAGTTTGTGGGAAGTAATGAGGCACCAGTCATGGTGTTTGGGGACAGGGCAGTGTGTGATTCCTGTCATTGGGAAACTCACTGTCTCATGAAGGGCAAAGCAATATGTGCAGAAAACAGCGGCATCAAAGTCAGACACCCCCCCCACACACACACACCAAAATAGGTACATGCACAGACCTACAGAGGCACCTGTCCTCGAGGTATCCCCTGGCTAGGCGAGGCCAGCAAGCAAGGCACCGGTGTGTTGAGGGGAGCAGCAGAGCTGGGTGGCCACGGCGTGTGGTCAAAGGAGCAGTGTCAGAGACTGAACTCATGAGTCAGGAGCTATGGGGGCTTCTTTTTACAACTGCTGGGGCCTCTTCCATCCCTAGGTGAGGGTGAAGAGCAGGCTGGGGGGGGGGGCCCTTCTGTTTACCTGGAACATTCTGCCAGTCTTAGTGTAGGGGGCAGTGCTAGTTGAATTTGGGGAAATGAAGGAACCACAGGCCTCCTGAGCTTTGAGGTATATAATCCATACCTCTCACAGTCAAAGGCAATATGCCCTTGCTTTAGAGAGGCAGCAAAAAGTAGTCTTGATGGCAAAACACTCATAAGAAATGATAAAAATTTGATTTATATTTTCTTCTTCTCCTTTTTTTTGGTACTTGGGGATTGAATCCAGGGGGATTCTACTTCCAAGGTACACCCCCAGCCCTTTTTAAATTCTTTATTTTGAAACGCTCTCATGAGTTGCTGAGGCTAGTCTTGAACCTGTGATCCTCCTGTCTCAGCCTCTAAAGTACTGGGACTAAAGGTGTGCACCACCATGCCCAACACTTTGATTTATATTTTTATCATTATAGAATAAAAAAATTCTAGTTAAAGAAATTAAGTACATTTTTCTTTAGAAGAAAATGTAACTAATGTCAGTCTTTTCACACGCACATATACCTCTGAAACTAAACCCTGAAGGCTCAGGAATAGGTTGGGAGTCAGTGGTTCATTGTGAGCCAAGGAGGGATCCAGCATCTTGTGACTTTCCTTGGGTCTTTGGACAGATGACAGGTAAGTCCAGAGACTTCCTTTGGTTGTGCATATTTCCCAAAGCTATCTTCCATAACTTCCCAAATCAGATTTTAGGAGTCATCATAATTTAGTTTTCACCAACTAAAATCCGTCCGTGGCTAGTTATGCAAACCCCTGATTCAGTGCTCTCCTGAGACCAGCTGACAGGCTGGAGGCCTACCTCTCCCGGGCCAAGCCACTGAGCCTGGTACCACATAGGCAGCTGGTAGGAATTCCTGCTGTTTTCTGGAAGAGTGCTCGATTGTTCACTCATCAGCAGCGGTATCTTGATCTGGTCACAATTTTCCATTGCTCCTACTATTAATGTTGAAATAAAAATAAGTACTAGTGTTAGGATTTGGATCCGAAATGCCCCCAAAGTCTCATGTGTCCCAGGGCAGCAGTGTGTAGAGGTGGGCTGTGGGGACGTGGCTGGAGCACGAGGCTCTGATCACCCTACAGTGAGACTCACTTCTTACACTTGAAACAAATGGTTTGGGTCACAGTCAGCTTAGGCGAAGTTAAGATTCCAGAGCCTCCCATCCCTTCTTAATTCTCCAGGTAAAATAACTTGGCAGTATGGATGAGAATTATAATATAATATATCATATGCCCTGGATTCATCCACTGGCAGCTGAACGGACTCCTGGGAGGAGGAACCTAGCTGGAGGAAGGAGGTCTCTGAGACCTGCAAGGTTGATCTTCTCCCGGTCTCTCTCTCTCTCTGCTTCTCAGCTGCCATAAACTGAGCAGTTTCTCTCTACCCTGTGTTTCTGCCATGATGCTCTGCTTTACCTCAGGTCCAAAGAAATGGAGCCAACAGGCCATGGACTGGGACCTCTGAAAAGTGAGACTAAATAACCTTTTTCTCCTCTAGTTGTTCTTGTTAGGTATTTGGTTACAGTGACACAAAGCTGACTAATGCAGTGTAAATTCATCATTACTTTAGCTTTTTGTAACCTTAGACCTAACCAGTGGCATCATGATGCCTTTTTATTTGTGCTTAGAATTCTAATAACTTTCTGCTTTGTGATCCCAATATGAGTCACCCAGGACACAATTGCTAGTGCACGTGGACCTACTGTAACCACTGCCCCAGAGAAAGTTTGCTTCTCCATGAGTGCCACCTCATCCATATTGCCAAGTTATTTTACCTGGAGAATTACGAAAGGATGGGAGGCTGTGGAATCTTAACTTTGCCTAAGCTGGCAGTGACCCAAACCATTTGTTTCAAGTGTAAGAAGTGAGTCTCACTGTAGGGTGTGGTCTCATAGGTACATGCAACTGTCAGAACTCATCAGCCATGCACTTAAGAGCAACATCTTTTACTGAATGCAAATTATGCCTCAGTTTTAAAACAGTGGGCTGAAGATATTGCTCAGTGGTGAATGCTTGCCTAGCATGCACACCCTGACATTGCCAAAACTCCAAATAAATAATAATAAATTGCATTAAAACAAACTAATAAAACAAGGGTAGAAGTCCAGAGGAGGGGAAGCTAGATGCTCATAAGAATGATTGGAGCTGGGCGTGGTGGCGCACGCTTGTAATCCCAGCATTCGGGAGGCTGAGACCGCAGGATCCGGGTTCGCGGCCAGCCTCAGCTACCTAGTGAGGCACTCCGCAACTTAGTGAGACTCGGTTTCAAAATAAAGAATAAAAAATAGGGCTGGGGGTATAGCTCGGAGGTAGAATGCCCCTGAGTTCAATCCCCAGTACCGAAAAAAAAAAAAAAAAAAGAATGATTGGTCATCATGGAAAAAGAGGTGACACTTAAGAATGGGAAAGGAATCTAGCCAAGCTTAGCATGCCTCGATGTCCTAACAAGGAAAAATCAGACAATTCCCAATCAAGGAATGCTCTACTAAGGGAAGTGGGGTGGTATCCTCAAAAATGTCAGTGTCATAAAAAACAAAGAAAGACTATGGAAATGCGCAGATTAAAGGCCTAGATTCTGTCGTGTAAGGGGAAAATCTATAAAAGATATCATGTCACTGGGCTGTGGAAAGTTCCAGAGTTCTTTGTCTTCCTGAAAAATTTCAGATGAGAGACACAGATAGGATAAGCATAAAGTGTTTGTTTAATGAAATGAGTCCTAAGAAAGGAGGCCACTTTAAAAGGACAGAACACACTTGAGAGAGAGGATCGTGAAACAGGTTGTTCTAGGAGTAGAAGTAGAAATGGTATAGTGTCATCCTTGTGTTCTTATTCTGGAAACTTCCCTTCCCAGGCATTACGCATTTCAGACCACAGCTTAGTGGCACCTGTGCTGAGTTTGCCATGTTAAAAGTTGCGCATCCCTACTTGAAGGGAGTGGGGCATACAAAGCATCAAGGTCAACAATATAATGGCATGGTGATCACCAGTGGTTACTTTTGGGTGAGCTTGGGGTGGGTGCAAACAGGTGTTTTTGCTTCCCGATATTGCTGTGGTTCTCTAACTGCAACTGGGCAGGGAATCTCCATATCTCTTCTTCCAAGGACTGGCCTGGCTCCCCGTGGGATCTGTCCATTTCTTCCTCTGCCCTGCTCCTTTCTTACCTAACTGCCTAACAATGACAGCAGATGGCAGTTTGATTATAAAGTCAATTAGATAAAAGTATTATTAATATAGATGTATGAAATTCAGAACTCTCCTATGATTATGAAAGATAGTATCCCTACTCTTAGGAAATATGATCAGAAGTTTAGGAGCCATGATGTATGTGACTGCATTGAAGTAGTTTAGAAAAGAACGGTATGTATGTATATGTAAAAATATATATGTGTATGCAAAATCATTCCATTATAGCTTACCTTGGGAAGAAGAAATGGGCAGGTTTCCTTCTTGTTTGGATCTTGGTGCCAAAGCAGGTTCCGTTCACGTGTATCTTTCTAACATTTTCACCTCCAAGCAGGGAGAAATTTTATCAAGAAACTGTCTTTCAGTCAGTAACTCCTGAAAGCCATATCCTTCCCCTGGCTGGGAGGCATGAGGGAACTGAAAGGAGTTTCAAGGGCTTCAGGATTGTCGTGGTGTAGATAAGTATGCCCCAGAAGTCCATGTGCTGACGGCTTGGTCTCCAGGGTGATGGAGCCTGCAGGAGGTGGGGTCTACTGGGAGGTTCTGAGGTTATTGGGGGCATGTTCATAAAGGGGATAATGGGACCCCAGCCCCTTCCTTATTCCCTTTTGCTTCCTGACTGATGTGGTGAGCAGCTTGGCTACACCATGCACTCTCACCATGATGTGCTGCCTTGCCACAGTCTAAAACTACAGGGCCAATCAATTGTGGGAAGGAATCTCCAAAACCGTCACTAAAATAAACCTTTCCTCTTCATAAACTAATGACCTCAGGTCATTGCATTATAGATGAAAAGATGACTGACACAAAAATCAGTGCCATGAAAATTATATTGTGTTCATAGCAACAAATGGGTAATTCATAAGCAATAAAATATAGATTGTTTATGTAACAAACTTAGGATACTATGAGAGAATTTCCTTATTGCTTATCCTGGATAGAAAGAAATAAACGACAGTTTTGTGGTTTTTTTGTTTTTTTTTTCCACTAATAAGGCCAACTAGCAATTTGGCAAGTGGTTTTTCAGCGTCTGTGCCTCCAAACAAGCAGATTGATATCTGGACACTGTCTTTCAATCAGTTACCTGAAAGCTACATCCCTGTAGTTGGTTCATGAAACCCTGACTCCTGGTCAGGTGCACACTACCTGAAGATGAAAGTGGCCTGGCCAAAGTTTATATAGAGGGACAATAACATCTATTCTGTGTAATGGCAAAACTTCTCAGGATGACCCAGGCAATATTATCATGGATTTGGGAGAGATAGAGTGTCTAAAGGTGAGCTTTCAGAGGGCAAAAATCTGATCTTGCTCAAAAGAGCCTTGTGCCCCCAAAGGTGGCCCATAGGACTGCTCATGTCCTATGGGACACACAGTGGAAGAAGTGAGCAGGGCTCAGTCTCCTGCCCACACTGGTTGGACTGGTGTGGCTGACAGTGATTCACTAACTTCCCCCCACATAGAGGGAAATACAGAATGAGTTTGTTCAAACACACCTCCCAGCAAACAGAAACCTCCCCTCAACTTCATGGACTTCAGGAATGAGGCAAAGCTCAGGTTGCTCTTTGCTCCCAACTTTGGTTTGGACTATGGAGTCTCACCTCCAAACTTTTGATCCTAACCTTTCATCAGATAAAGATGGGATGTTGGGGTTGGAAGTTCAGCTGTACAATGAAATGCGGTCGCACGTTTGCCAGCATATGTGAAACCAAATTGAAGCACTGTACACAGAAATGAGCCCAGGTAGCAAAGTAGTGTCGCTGTCACAGACAGACTTCATTCTGCGTCTCTCCTGGCCATGTCATGTTAGTTCCTGGAGAAGGGAACAATGAGAAAGAGTCACTTTATCTGCTCAGGACTGGAAGGCTTTCTGGCCATGAACCAAAGGTGTGCTGACACATCTGAAGCAGGGGAGAAGATGGACCTCGGCAAGTGGGAGGACTAAGTGGGAGAGAGACAAATCTTTGCAGGCTACGTGCACCCCTAGAAGAAGCTGCAGACATAAACAAACCCCAGTGTGCCAGTGTAGACCTCTGAGGTCACAAAGAGAACAGTGGCCTGGAGTGGACTTTGAGAGGCCAAGGGCTCTGGTGCTGCCCAATGGCTGTTTTAGCACACAACCTGGCAAGGGCTGGAGTGAGTCAGTGGGAATGTGCCCAGCCCGCCAAACAGTGGGTCCAGCATCCAATTTACACCACCCACCTCACTGTCAGTAACCATAATCTTCCGATCATGTATTGGGCCCAAGAATATTCTAATCAGAATGTTGAGCACTTTATGTGTGTTTCCTCATTTATGCTCACAATAGCCTGTCCCTCTTTTAAAGATAAGAAAATGGGTTGAAAACACTGACCTGCTAAGGTCAAAATGTTTGTAAATGGTTTTATTTATTTTTTATGGGAGGCCACACGGGGCACAGATACATACATGCACACACATAGAGTATATTAAATTTTCCAGTTTTTGTTTTAAGAAGGAGCTTGGTGTGGCTTGTTAACAGTCCTAGGCCTCCTGCAGTCCCATTCTGCTTAGAAGGGCATGGAGATGGTTGACCAGAAAGCTCTGGGGATCCTAAGTCAGCTGGTACTTTATCACCTATTGGGGTTATTCCCAGTCTGGCTGTGCAGGTTGGCAGGAGTTCCTGATGGCTCTTTGGAATCCTGATGAGCTGCCAAGAAGGTCAGAAGGTTTGGTAAAAACCGACAGGCCACATACATGGGAACTGTCAATGTGCTGGGCTAGCTCCCGTGCCGGGGATGGCTGGTCTCTTCCTCCCCCGGGTTACTTGCCATCTTCTCCCCCGTGTCTTTGCAGCCAACCTCGGTTTGAAGTCCAGGCCAGTGGCTCTTGGGGAGCAGCCGGTGTACCAGGGACCAGTACACTGCATCGCAACCATCGTGCGCACTGAAGGCTTGTTGGGCCTGTACCGGGGTGCCAGTGCCATGCTGCTGAGGGACGTCCCAGGCTACTGCCTCTACTTTGTCCCCTATGTATTCCTGAGCGAATGGATCACGCCAGAGGGCTGCGCAGGTCCCAGCCCCTGCGCCGTGTGGCTGGCGGGGGGTGTGGCAGGTAAGGGCGGCAGCAGCTGGGGCCCTGTCCTTCGGCCAGCCACTGCAGTGGGACAGCAGGTGGTGGTGGAGCCTGCCATGCCCTTCTGAACCCAGGGGAGGCAGGGCTCACTTGCCACACATCCAGCAATTCCTCAAGTGCCTCCTCTATGCCAGGCCTCACGTCGCAGGGAAAGAAGGAGCCAGGGATGGGACCCCCCCCTGCCCCGCCTTGTTCTTTATCCCCTTCCCTCTGGATTCCCTGGACTTCCCGGCAACAGATGTATTTAGAGCACACACTGTCAGGGACTATTGAGGTTTGGGAAGGAAATCTGTTATGGTTCACCTGCATTGAGTATTGGTGCACTGTCAACCTTTCTGATGTGAGGGTTCCACTTGGTCTACAAGGGAGGAATCCATCTCCCCATCTTTCAGATGAGAAAACTTGGGTTTGGAGGTCCTAAGTAGCCAATCCAAGGTCATAAATGAGTGCAGAGACTAGGACAGCAGAAATAGATGCTGCAGCCAGAAAGATCGAAGTTCAAACCCACACTTACTCATTTTGTGACTATGGACTTCTTACTCAACCTCCCAACTCAGGACCCTGCACCATATCCCTACCTCATTTATGGTAAAAGTCAACATGCTTGTGGTAGTTTTTCAGCTCTCTCTGATTTGGCTCCCTGCTCACCTTCTGATCTCATTTTCTATTCCTCTCTCTTTACTTCCTCTTCTCTAGCCACACTGGTCTATCTATGTATCTATGTATCTATCTATCTTTTTTTTTTTTATTTGATACTGGGGATTGAACCCACGAGTATTTTACCTGCAAGCTACAATCCCAGCCCTTTTTTATTTTTTATTTTTAAGCAAGAGCTCACTAAGTTGCTAAGGGTATCACTAAATTGCTGAAGCTGGCCTTGAACCTGAGATCTTCCTGTCTCAGCCTCCCAAGTACTGAGATTTCAGGTGTGCACCACTACATCCAGCTCTCACTGATCTCTTTGCAGCAATTTGACCATGCCCTTCTTTCCCCTTACCACAGGGCCTTTGTACTTGCTATTCATACTGCTTGCATTTAACAATGTGGAGGCCATTGGGCACTTTGACAAGAGCCATTTCAGCAGAGAGAAGAGTGTTTAAAATCCTCATTGAAGTGGGATCAAAAGAACATGGGAAGCTGGGTGCAGTGGCATACACCTATAATCCCAGTACTTAGGAGGCTGAGGCAGGAAGAGCAGAAGTTTGAGAACAGCCTGAGCAGCAATTTAGTGAAACTCAGTCTCAGTCTCAAAAAATAAAAAGAGCTGGGGGTGTAGATCAGAGGTAGAATGCCCCTGGGTTCAATCCCTAGTACCAAAAAAAAAAAAAAAAAAAAAAAAAGAGAGAGAGAAGGAGGAGAAAAAGAAAGAAAAGAAGAGAGAGCATGGAATGAAAGAAATTGGAGGACCCAAGTATATACAATATTTCTGAGGAATTTTGCCATGCTGTATTGAGGAATTGAGAATGGGCCCATCTTCAGAGGTGTGTGGAAGTACGGAGAAGACTGCTTTTCAACAAGGCTGATATTGTGACATGTTCGATGCTGATGGAAAACATCCAACAGAGAGAAACTCTTTACTGCTCCAGCTCCTTGGCACCATTGTAACTAGCTATGCTTGGAACTCACTTGCACATGTTTAACAAAGTCCATGTCTCAGCCACAAACAATAGTGTTCAACCTACACCCCACACACCTGAGGCCTGTCCCTTGCCCTGCTCCTGGAAGAGCTCAGTGGACATTGTTTGGCTGAGAGGACCGGAAGTCCCCATCCACTATGATTTCTGTTGAGAACAGGTAAAAGTGACCTGGCTAGCAAATCTCATTCTGCAGTACCCTCCCCAAAGGCTGAGGAACAAGGGAGTGCAGATGGGCGGCCCCTGAGGAAGCAGCCCATTATCTTGGCAGAGGCAGGAGGTATTTGGGTCCAAAGAGTTTCCCAGAGGGCAAGGACTGAGGGTACTGGAGAGGCAGAGAGCCCAGGGCAAGTGAAGGCCTTTTTTGTGTTTTGTTTTGGTACTAGAATTAAACCCAGGGACATTCTACCTCTGAGCTACACTCCAGTCCTTTTTATTTTTTATTTTGAAACAGGATCTCATTAAGTTGTTGAAGGTGGCCTTGAACCTGTGATCCTCCTACCTCAGCCAAGTACTGGGATTATAGGTGTGTGCCACCACACCAAGGACACAGGATTCTTCTGGGGGAGCTACTAGGCAATAAGTACAAACCTAGCAAAGCAGCTGCCCTGGACTTTGACATTAGTTTGTTTTCTGCCTCCACCAGATAATGTGCCAATGTCTATGTTTACACAATAACCTAGCATTGCTTTCCTAGAGTCCTTTAATAAAGTCACGGAAGTGCTCAAACTAGGGCACTTGGGCTTACCCAGTAAGGATGACTGACTCAGTGGTATGTGATCCCAAAGCACTAGTCCACATATTTGGAAAAGAGATTTAAAACAACAATAACCCTGTCCCTAATTTTTTTTTTTTTAATCCCCGGCCTGGCTCTTGGTGAGCAGCCTATCTGCAAGTGTTTGTTCAGCTCCTCCATGTTCAAAGTGAATCCTGCCTCCGGGGAGCTGCAGACCTCCAGCCATAGCTTCATCTAGACCTCTCTCTTCTGGTGCCTGGGAGGGTGCTGCAAAGTGCTTGTGGAGCCTGTTACTGTCTCTTCTACAAAAGCTCTAATAAATGCTGCCAGTCACTCGTGGGGCCCTGGCTGTGGACAGCCCCTTCTCAAAGCTGCATATGCGTCCTTTAGTAGGTCCTCAGGGCCATATCATACAGATGGGCACTGCTGCCCTTTTTACAGGGGAGGGGCCCAGATTCCGAGGGGGTAGGAGGCCTGCTGAGTTCCACGACAAATGGCAAGAGAGGATCAAAAACAAATTCTGCAGGTCCTCAGGCCGACCACTGACCCCTTCCCCAGCAGCTCCTGGAGTTCCTGAGTAGTGGAGGTCCTTAGGGAGCCAGTGCCCCCACCTCAGACCCCAGCCAGCAGCCCTGACACCTGTTCTTTCTCTCTCTTTGCAGGGGCAATTTCCTGGGGGACAGCAACTCCCATGGATGTGGTGAAAAGTCGACTCCAAGCTGATGGGGTTTATTTAAACAAATACAGAGGTGTCCTGGACTGTATCTCCCAGAGTCACCAGCAGGAAGGCCTTAAAGTAAGCCCCCCAGCATCCTGCACAGGCAGTATCAGCCCTGGGAAGTGGTTCAGCCATGTGGGGGTGTGAGACTCTAGAGAAGGGGATTAGGAGACAGGTGTTAGTGGCTACCATTTATCAAGCACCACGAGCAGGTGCCACATGAAATGCCTCACCTGTGCTGAGGTGTATAGTTGTTGCCTCAAGTCAATGGAGGAGGCAGGTGAGCCAACCACCTGACAGAGGTTCATAGAGGACTGGAAGCCTGCTGAGGCCACATAGCTGGTGCATGGGAGTCAGGGCCGGGACCATTTCTGTCTGCCACCAATTTGTCTTCTCATCAGTATAGAATGGGCAGTCCTTCCTTCTCCTTACTCTAAATTGGAAATCCAAGAGCTGCCACACATCCTTCCTGCTCCTTGGTCATCTCTTCTGACCAGCTCCAGGCTCCCTGAACTGTCCTCAGCTCCTCCGCCCCATCCAAGCCTGGATTCTATCACATTTGGTTTCAGCCATGGAGGTACCTACGAGTTGGCTCCCTAGGCTTTGTCACCAGTGAAAGAATTTATCCTAAATACACCCCTTTCCACCACCAAACCATCCCAAACCAGAGGCCAGATTTCCATGTCTGGTGTCCAAGGTTATAATCAAATTCATTGCCCTCCAGAGAAAACATCTCCTTCTCCAATGGGCCCCTTCCTTTCTTGGCATGACTCTTGGAGTCAGAGGTCTTGAGTTCAAGGTCAGGCCTGTGAGCTGGGACACTCCAAGAAAGTGGCTTCACTTCTCTACACCTTGGTTTCTCCAAGAATATGTATTCCTACCATGAAGGCTGGATATCTGTGGAACACATGAAATTCAGCTTCTAAATGGTGCTGAGTTTTGCACAAACCCACAGGGAGCATTCAGGAAGAGTTGAATTTGTTATTGGCATTAGTATTACCAGTATTAGTTTTGGTAATACCAGTGTTACCACTGAGCCTGGGCCTTTTCTCTCCTGGCTGCCTTGCCCTGAGTCCTTCCAAATGATTTGAGCTCTCCTTCCAGGCCCAGCAGGCTCGGCCCCAGAATCCACTGTGCTTCTCCAGTCCCTTCACGTGGTGCTGCTCACACACTACCATGGACAGCACTTTCTGAACCCGTCTCCTTTCCTCTTCCTCCAGCAAGCTCCTTGAGATCCTGTTCTACTCCATCCTCTATTTGGGGAAAGATCCAGAGCAGTATAGCTAATATCTACAAAAGGACAAGATCCAAATGACTCCAGAAGCTAGATCAAAGGGCTCAATTGAATGGATAGAACTACCAGGAGTCAATGTTAACATCCACTTAATATTAAATAATCACCTCTGTAGAGAATGGGTTGATCTGATTTGACAAATGCTACTTGGAAAACTGCCTGAGGACTTTAAATTTTCTCTGCTCACTATTAGTTTGACAAATGCCTATATTTAAAATACCTCATCCATGCCAGGTGTTACATAGAAAAGTAAGTAAACAAAGGCCACGCTCTGAGGAAACTGTCAGGAAGCCAGCAGTGGGGCCACGCACCAAGGCTGCACTAATAGAAGCATAGTGGGAAGTGCAAGGGAAGTGGAAGCTTTTGCCCCAGTCAGTTCACAGCTGGAATGTTGCACCCACCTCTGGTCACCACCCGTTCATTAAGACAGTGATCTGACCTGAAATGAAGACCAGGAGTAAGATGTGTGAAGAAGGGCAGGCACAAGGACTCTGCTTAGTATAAGAAGAGGTGATGTACTGGGAACTTCATTTTTGTCTTTATATTTAAGGATGGGTAAACTTGGAGCTTTTCTGTTCTCTTTATTTTAGTTCTTATTATCATTAATACTTTTTGCAAGAACTGCTCAGACAGAAGGGTTTAGCCCAGGTACAGCCTCAATTGTTTTTTGTATTTTTTTTCTTCTTAGCAGAAACACAGTTGGTGATTCCCCCAGCCATTATAGAGGGACACAAAGAGATCCAAATAGGATGCAGTTTTTTATTGGAGTGTTTTTGTCTATTTCTCAAAATATTGATGTGTCATAATTCAAAACAATCTATTGAGGCAAAATGTATTGCTGATATCCTTTCCTTCCTAAATTACTTTGTCCCATAAAATGAAGTCTAGGCCAAGTACTGAGGCACACACTTGTAATCCCAGTACTTGGGAAGCGGAGGCAGGAATATCATAGGTTCGACAACTTAGCAAGCCCCTTTCAAGTAAAAAAATGAAATAGGGTTGTGGGTTTAACTCAGGGGTAGAGCACCCCTAGTTTTAATCCCCAGCACCCCCAACACACAAATAAATAATATGTGAACACAGGAAGATGTACTGAGGGGACAGGAAGATGTACTGTCTCCATGCACCTATGCAGGTCTCTCTATGGCCCTGTCCTTTCAAAGGCAATTACCATTATGAGTTTCTTGTGATATATTAAAAAAATATTCATAGCATGTACACACATGTATGTATGAGTGTGTACTTAAGTAATGTTTATATATGTGAGTATTTGTATAAAAACAAATCGTAAAGTGCAAAGAAAACCCCCACATCCTGGAGACTCAGGTTGTCTTAAAGGCAGTTTCTAGAAGCCGCAGGAGTTGCCTTCACCAAGAGCCAATGGGCAGGCACATTCCCGGGTGGTCTGAGCTCTGATCTCTGGAGCACCATGTCCTGAGCATTCCTTACTTTGGCTTTGGCTCAGGGAAGCAGGCGCAAAGCCCTATGCCCCTTGCCTTCCAACCTGTGTCCTCCTTTCTGTGGAAGAACTCAAGGATGACAAGGTGTCAGAAAGAAAGTGATGAAGGCATGCAACTTAAGCAGCCTCTGTGACCTGCACGAGGATGCCAGGGGAGCGGCCCCTGCTGTGGGGAAGCCAAAGGTCTCTGGCCACGTGGAACTCCTGGGTAAAAGCAGAAGGCCAGCAGTTTGGGATCCATTCTCGGCCCACAGGCCCTGGCTCCTGATTGGAGGGTTATCATGTGGAACAAGGAGGCTAGCGGAGCACCCTGGTGTCCTTTAGTGCCACATGATGAGGTGGACAAGCATTCTGAGGGATCAACGTCAGTTACCCAGTGATTCTGCCCCTCGAGGTTTGGAGTGCTCCCCCACTTGGGGAACCCTCATGATCCCCTCCAGGACCCCTGCAGCTCAGAGACCATTCTGTTTACATATCTAGGAGTTCATTGATTCATTCATGCACACATCCACCCACTGACTCATTTAATAAGTGTCTGTAGAAGGTCTACTCTGGCCAAGCCCTGGCAGGTGCCAGGGACTTAGCTTGTACCCACTGTCCCCCGGGGGATGGCCGAGATGTGGTTGGTGGGAGAAAAAGTGTGGGAAGTTAGGAGGGGGAGAGTCTGAATGCACAGAGGGGATGGGCTACCACCCCCCACCCCCCGCCCCAGTGGTGGCTACGTGAAGATGACCAGAGGCTGCAAGCCAGAACGGAGAGCACTCAAGGCAGAGGGGACCAGAGGAGAGCCAGTGGTGCGAGAGGGGGCCCCTATAAGAAATTTCAGGTAGCTAGCCTTCCCAGAGTGTCGGAGGTGAGAGACAGCCCAGAGAAAGTGTAGGGCCAGGGCATGTGGTCTTTGCTGGCCAGGGAAGGGTAAGGCAGTGGGGAGCCAGAGAGGCTTCATGAGGAGGGACTTGGTCTGGGAGTTGCACCGTCT
>PVLC010023175.1:7024-26029 GCA_004027655.1 Graphiurus murinus
AAAAAAAAAAAAAAAAAAAAAAAAGGTGGGGGCGAGGGGTTGTAGCTCAGAGATAGAATGTCCCTGGGTTTAAGTCCCTAGTACCACAAAACAACAAAAAAAAAGGTACTTATGCAGAAATTCAGTAAATAAAATTGGTGGGGGAAGAGGGACTATTAAGTAGAAAAAAGAAAGCCGGGTGTGGTGGCGCACGCTGGTAATCCCAGCATTTGGGAGGCTGAGACCGGAGGATCCGGCCAGCCTCAGCTACCTAGTGAGGCACTCCACAACTTAATGAGACCCTGTTTCAAAATAAAGAATCAAAAATAGGGCTGGGGGTGTAGCTCGGAGGTAGAATGCCCCTGAGTTCAATCCCCAGTACCGCAAAAAAAAAAAAAGAAAAAAGAAAAAAACAACAACATTGTATGTATATGTATGAATGTACATAATACTCTTCCCTCTCGGCCCTCCCCTCATCCCAAAGACAGTTCCTGAGGCTTCTCTGAGCTCAGACTTCCACAGAATGCTTTCTTTTGGTTTTGGGGGGACTGGGGATTGAACCCAAGGTCATTCTCCCTCTGAGCTGCACCCCCAGCCTTTTTTATTTTTTTATTGTGAAACAGAATGCATTTTGAAAATCATTTTCATTGGGAGACTACTAAATAGATAAATGAAAAGTCAAATTAATGTTTTAGGAAAATAGTTACAAATAAGAGGAAGAAGAGCCGGGCGTGGTGGCACACGCTTGTAATCCCAGCATTCAGGAGGCTGAGACCGGAGGATCCGGGTTCAAGGCCAGCCTCAGCTACTTAGTGAGGCACTCTACAACTTAGTGAGACCCTGTTTCAAAATAAAGAATAAAAAATAGGGCTGGGGATATAGCTTGGAGGTAGAACACCCCTGAGTTCAATTCCCAGTACCGCAAAAAAAAAAAGGAGGAAGAAGAAAGCCTCTTGTGTTGAAATTAATGCATGCTCTTTCTAAGTCTTGTTTTCTCCCTCCTTCCCTTTGGCCTATAGGACTATCCCACCTATACTATTCTTGGTCAGAATCAGTACCAGGCCTGCTACCCCAGCTCCAGCTTTGGAGCCACAGGCCAGACTAACAGTGATACTGAGAATACCACATTATCAACTCCCACATACCAGACAGAGAAGCCTAGTGTTATGGTACCTGTGCCAGCAGCAACGAGGCTTTCCTCTGGTAAGTATCACAGCTCAGAAAACTTGTTTGAAGGCACTTCATCCAGATGTTTTCAAGTGATGGGGAAGATGATTTTGTTCTGATGTAGGTCACAGTCACCATACTGTTGTTACCTTTCCCTCCCAGGTGAGAAGTATTTAAACTTTGGAAGCAGGTTCTGATGAGTCACTGGTGCTGAATTTCTACCTGATGCTGAGAACAGAAAAGTACTAACAAAAGCCGGGCGTGGTGGTGCACGTTTGTAATCACAGTACTTGGGAGGCTGAGACAGGAGGATCTGGGTTCACGGCCAGCCTCAGCTACTTAGTGAGGCCCTCTGCAACTTAGTGAGACCCTGTTTCAAAATAAAGAATAAAAAATAGGACTGAGGGCGTAGCCTGGAGGTAGAATGCCTCTGGGTTCAATTCCCAGTATAGCAAAAAAAAAGGAAAAGTACTAACAATGAAAAGATCCCTCTCCTGCCCTCCCTCTAGCTTTAGTACACTTGGCACGGAGAACTTCAAAATTGGGGTATATTATGTAAAAGTTGGAGGACTTCAGTTATAGTCTGGGCATACTTTGAACTCCTGGTCCTTTTCCCCAAAGAAATACATAAAATTTAACATAAAATCTCAGGAGGTTCACAGCTTTGAGATGCATTGATGAATTATGATGTCCAAGTTAAAAACACTTTGACATGAAGGCTTTATACACAAATTCACTAAGTGTATACACATATTTTTATTAAACTGATAAGAACAGATACTATATTTGATCTTAGCCAAAAGGCTGAGAAGCAATACACATATTTTTTAAGTCTCTATAGTGAATGAAAATTTGGTGGTTGGCTGGGTGCGGTGGTGCACGCCTGTAATCCCAGTACTTGGAAGGCTGAGACAGAAGGATTGCAGGTACACAGCCAGCCTCAGTTACTTAGAGAAGTACTCCACAACTTAGTGAGACCCTGTTTCAAAATAAGGAATAAGAGCCGGGCGTGGTGGCGCACGCTTGTAATCCCAGCATTGGGAGGCTGAGACCAGAGGATCCGGGTTCGTGGCCAGCCTCAGCTACCTAGTGAGGCACTCCGCAACTTAGTGAGACTCAGTTTCAAAATAAAGAATAAAAACTAGGGCTGGGGGTATAGCTCGGAGGTAGAACGCCCCTGAGTTCAATCCCCAGTACCGCAAAAAAAAAAAAAAAAAAAGGAATAAGCTGGGCATGGTGTTACACACTTGTGATCCCAGTACTTGGGAGGCTGAGACAGGAGGATCTGGGTTTGCGGCCAGCCTCAGCTACTTAGTGAGGCTCTCCACAACTTAAACCCTGTTTCAAAATAAAGAATGAAAAATAGGACTGGGAGTGGGTCCTTTTCCCCAAAGAAATACATATAATTTAACATAAAATCTCAGGAGGAGTAGAATGTCCCTAGGTTCATTCCCCAATACCACAAGAAAAAAAAAGAAGAAATAAAAATAGGACTGGGGAGCCAGGCGTGGTGGCACTTATAATCCCAGTACTTGGGAGGCTGAGACAGAAGGATACAGGTTCACAGCCAGCCTCAGCTACTTAGTGAAGCCCTCCGCAACGTAGTGAGACCCTGTTTCAAAATAAAGAATAAAAAATAGGGCTGCAGGTATAGCTCGGAGGTAGACTGCCCCTGGGTTCAATCCCCAGTACTGCAAAAAAAAAAAAGGTGATTGTCACATCATGTAACTTAAGGAAAATACTGTTTATTGGCATTGATGATATATGTTTAAAAACAGTGCTTTAGCCGGGTGTGGGGGCACACGCTTGTAATCCCAGTATTTGGGAGGCTGAGACTGGAGGATCCGGGTTCGCGGCCAGCCTCAGCTACCTAGTGAGGCACTCTGCAACTTAGTGAGACCCTGTTTCAAAAATAAAAAATAAGCCAGGCGTGGTGGCGCACGCTTGTAATCCCAGCATTTGGGAGGCTGAGACCGGAGGATCCAGGTTTGTAGCTAGCCTCAGCTACCTAGTGAGGCACTCTGCAACTTAGTGAGACCCTGTTTCAAAATAAAGAATAAAAAATAGGACTGGGGGTGTAGCTCAGAGGTAGAATGCCCCTGGGTTCAATCCTCAGTACTGCAAAAAATAAAAAATAGGGCTGGGGGTATAGCTCAGAGGTAGAATACCCCTGAGTTCAATCCCCAGTACCGCAAAATAAATAAATAAACAAACAAACAGTGCTGTATGTCATCTAAACAGCTTTTTTTTTTTTTTTTTTTTTTTTGCGGTAATAGGGATTGAACTCGGGCATTCTACCTCCGAGCTACACCCCCAGCCCTATTTTTTATTCTTTATTTTGAAACCGAGTCTCACTAAGTTGCAGAGTGCCTCACTAGGTAGCTGAGGCTGGCCGCGAACCCGGATCCTCCGGTCTCAGCCTCCCAAATGCTGGGATTACAAGCGTGCGCCACCACGCCCGGCCTAAACAGCTTTTTATACATCTTGCACTGAATAGTCTGGTAAGTAAATGAACATGCAGGTTAGGGTGTTGCTGCTTCAAACTAACATAAGATTGAAATAATTACAAATGTTGATGCTTTCGTTTTTAATTAATTTTTCTAAATATTTTTTGTTCTTCATAACAATTTTAACTTTTCAATAATGGAGAGTTTCAAACAGACAAAAGTTGTCAAGATGGTACAGTGAATATTACATATCCAGCATCCACCTTCAACAATTAACAACTCTGAGGCAATCTGGCTGCAGCTGTACTTCATTCATTTCCCTTCCAAATTATCCAGGCATCATTTGCTAAAAGATAAGTACTCATAAACATAACAATAGTGCCACTATTCCCATCTAAAAAACTTTGACAATAGTTTTTAATATCTTTAGTACCTAAAGATATTCATATTAGTTTTCTTATAAATGTTATGATTTTCAGCTGGGCATGATGGCGCATGCTTATAATCTCAGTACTTGCGAGGCTGAGACAGGAGAATCACAGATTTGTGCCAGCCTCAGCTACTTAGTGAGTCCCTCCACAACTTAGTAAGACCCTGTTTCAAAATAAAGAATAAAAAATAGGGCTGGAGGGTATAGCTTGGAGGTAGAAGCCCCTGGCTTCAATCCTCAGTACTGCAAAAAAAAATTAAATAAATAAATGTTATGAGTTTCATTTTACTTTTTGCTATATTAGGATCCAAGCCATTCCACAGTGTATAAATATTTCAAAGTAACATATTGTACATGATAGATATACATAATTTTTACTTGACAATTAAAAATTAATAAATAGAATTTTGAGGGAGGGGTAGGATCCAGATAAGGACTGTCTATTGTGATTAGTGGGTGTGTGTTTTGTGTTTCATGTCTGTTATCCTATGAATTCCCCATCTTTTTCCCTGATTTGTAATTTATTTATTGAAGAAACTAGATTGTTTATCCAATACTATTTCCCAGTCTGAATTTTGCTGATTATACCCTTATAGAATGTTTGACATGTCCTGCTGCATTCTGTGTTTTATTGTAAATTACTAAATGGAGCTAGAGCAGTGGTTTTCAACTAGAAGTGATGTTGCCCCCAGAGGACATTTAGCAATGTAGAAACATTTTTGGTTGTCACACTGGACTAGGTATGCTACTGGCATCCAGTGAGTAGGGATCAAATGTACTGCTTAAACATTCCACGGTGTAAGCCAGGAGTGGTGGCGCATGTTTGTAATCTCAGTACTTGGGAGGCTGAGACTGGAGGATCCAGGTTTGCAGCCAGCCTCTGCTATTTAGTGAGGCCCTCCACAACTTAGTGATACCATGTTTCAAAATAAAGAATAAAAAAATAGGGCTGGGGTGTATCTTAGAGGTAGAATGCCTGGGTTCAATCCCTAGTACTATCAAAAAAAAAAAAAAAATCACACAGTGTGCCAAACATCTCCCACAACAAAAAGTTACCTGGCCCAAAGTATCAGTTGTAACAAGTTGAGAAACCCTGATGGAGAAACTTTAGCAGATTTAAATTTTTTTTTTTTTTTTTTTTTTTTTTTTGGCAAAACAACTTGATAAGCTGGATATAGTGGCACATGCCTGTTGTCTCCACTACTTGGAAGGCTGAGGCAATTCAAGACCAATCTGGGAAACATAATGGGGCCTCATCTCAAAAAAACAAAAAAAACCAAACAACCTTTGGCCAGGCATGGTGGCCTATGGTTGTAATCACAGTACTTGCCAGGCTGAGACCAGAGGATCGGTTTGTGGCCAGCCTCAGCTACTTAGTGAGGTCCTCTGCAACTTAGTGAGACCCTGTTTCAAAATAAAGAATAAAAAATGGGATTAGGAGTGTAGCTCGGAGGAAGAATGCACCTGTATTCCATCTCTAGTACCACAAAAAAAAAAAACAAAAAACAAAACCAAAAAACCCTTTGTAGATGTGTTCTTCAATAGGGAAGCAAGCATGTGAAGTCCAGTTGTAACTCTTCTTATGGTGTTAGCCACTGTTGATTCTCTGTGTTTTTGTTTTGGTTTTTGCCACTGTTGATTCTCTGTGTTTTTGTTTTGCTTGTTGATTCTCTGTGTTTAAATCTACTTTCCGCCAGGCATGGTGGCACACGCTTGTAATCCCAGCATTTGGGAGGCTGAGACCGGAGGATACCTGTTCCCGTCCAGCCTCCGCTACCTAGTGAGGTCCTCCGCAACTTAGTGGGACCTGGTTTCAAAATAAAGAACAAAAAATAGGGCTGGGGTATAGCTCAAAGGTAGAATGCCCCTGAGTTCAATCCCCAGTACTGCAAAAAATAAAAAATAAATCTACTTTCCCAAATTGCTTACATAAAGTTTAGTTGTTTTGTTTTTTGTTTTTTGTTTTTTGTTTTATTCCTGCATTGTGATTCATAAGGTAGAAAAGAATCTACTGGTATTTCTACTCTGGATCTTATAAGCTGTGACTGATAGCTGTATAAGTCTCACTTTTCCTTTCTAGGAGACCCTTCTACAAGCCCATCTTTGTCCCAGACAACACCAAGTAAAGATGCTGATGATCAGTCCAGGAAAAACATGACTGGCAAGAACCGTGGCAAGAGGAAAGCGGACTCCAGTTCTTCCCAGGACAGTGAATTGGAAGTATGGGAAGCATCTCACTTGAGTTGCCTGCTTTTGTTTTTTCTCACTTCTGAAACTTATCAAATGCATGTCTGAAACTCAGAGATAATGTGGTTCTATGTTGTATGCCCATTAATTCCTAAGCAAAAGCAAAAGCAATTGAATTGGCTAAGTAAGAAAAGAAAAATGACTCCATGTTCATAACTTACCATATCCCTTTCAGATGCTTTTCTCCAAACATTGAAAAAGCTTTGCTGAATTTAGATAGCCAGATAACTTTTTAATGGAAAGAACAAACTGTTCTCTATATTCCAGAGAACAGAAACAACAGTGCATTTTACTCAGAAAACAGAGTGAGCCACAAGTGATGTCCCATGGTTCTGCATTTAGAAATCTAAAAGGAAAATAAGAGAGTAGATAGAGTGCTTCAAGCTCCCATTTTCTGTGCAATGCAAGCAGATCTGGTAACTTCTTCATTAAGAAGACGTTGGAAGCTGGGCGTGGTGGCACACGCTTGTAATCCCAGCATTCGGGAGGCTGAGACTGGAGGATCCAGGCCAGCCTCAGCTACCTAGTGAGACACTCCGCAACTTAGTGAGATCCTGTTTCAAAATAAAGAATAAAAAATAGGGCTTGGACTGTAGCTTGGAGGTAGAATGCCCCTGGGTTCAATCCCCAGTGCCACAAAAAAAAAAAAAGAAGTTGGCACTTCTTCATTGGCACTGATTTACTCTGTGCTTTACGCACATATTACAGACATGCATTTGAGGTTTTTTGTTTGTTTTGGTTTGGTTTTTTTGCGGTACTGGGGATTGAACCCAGGGGTATTCTACCTCCAGAATGACCACAGGTTTGCAGCCAGCCTCAGCAATTTAGCAAGGCCCTCAGCAAATTAGTGAGACCCTGTTTCAAAGTAAAAAATAAAATAGGGCTCAAGGTGTAGCTCAGAGGCAGAATGCCCCTGGGTTGAATCCTCCAGTAAAACACATACACACACACACACACACACGCACATACTACACGTGTGCAAATTTCATTCCTTTTAATGGCTGAATAATCCTGTATTTTGTGTGTGCATACATAAACACACCACATCACATTTTGTTTATCCATTCATCTGTTAAAGGACCTTGGGTTTTTTGTTTTGTTTATTTATTTATTATTTATTTTGGTACAGAGAATTAAACTCAGGGTCTACATCTGAGCTACACCCTTAGCCCTATTTTATTTTTTATTTGGATACAGGGTCTCACTAAATTGTGGAGGGCCTTACTAACAGCTGAGACTGGCCACAAATCTGTGATCTTCCTGTCTCAGCCTCCCAAGTACTGGGATTACAAGCGTGTACCACCACACCTAGCTAATAATGCTTCTTTGAACAGTGTTTGAGTCTTCTCTTTTCAATTTTTTTGGATTATAAAAAGAGCACAGGCTGGGCATGGTGGCACACACTTGTAATCCCAGTACTAGGGAGGCTGAGACTGGAGGATCTGGGTTCGAGGCCAGCCTCAGCTGCTTAGTGAGGCCCTCCGCAACTTAATGAGACCCTGTTTCAAAATAAAGAATAGAAAATAGAGCTGGGGCTGTAGCTCAGAGGTAGAATGCCCCCAGATTCCATCCCCAGTACCACACACACACAAAAAAAAGATACTTTGGGGGCTGGGCATGGTAGCACACCCTTGTAATCCCAGTACCCAGGTGGCTGAGACAAGAGGATCACAGGTTCACAGCGAGCCTCAGCTACTTAGTGAGGATAGCCTCAGCAAGTAGTGAGACTCTCATCAACCTAGTGAAACCATTTCAAAATAAAACTAGGGCTGGGGGTATAGCTCAAGGGTAGAATGCCTCTGGGTTCAATCTCCAGTAACAAAAATAAATAAATAAAGACACCTTTGAGGATTTTGTTAGTGATTACATTGAATCTATAGGTTGATTTGGATAGTGTTGACATCTTAACAATATTAAGTCTTCCAATCTATGAACATGGATGCTTTTCCATGTATTTAGGTATGTCTTTTTAAACTTCTTTCAGCAATATCTTGTGATTTTCAGTGTATTGTACAAGTCTTTTGCTTCCTTGCTTAAATTTATTCCTAAGTTTTTAATTATTTCTCATGCTATTTACTACTTTTTTTTTAATGAGATGAGTTTATTTCAAAGTTAACTTGAACAAATAAACAAATTAGAATAATGAGAAAAATACAAAGATAAATAATGACTAACCTTATCAGGTATAAAATATAAAGACTCAATGATTAAAGTAAGATAGTTGTGGTGAATAAATAAATATGTTTAGGAGATAAAATAGAAATATATCTTTTTCAGAGTACTTACTGTGTGTGTACAGAAATACAACTGATTTCTAGCCAAGCATGGTACTTAATCCCAGTACTTGACAGGCTGAGACAGGAGGATCATAGGTTAGAGGCCAGCCTTAGCAACATAAGAGACACTCAGCAACCTAATGAGACTGTTTCAAAACAAACAAAAAAAAGGGCTGGGCGTGGTGGTGCATGCTTGTAATCCCAGCATTTGGGAGGCTGAGACCGGAGGATCCAGGTTCGCGGCCAGCCTCAGCTACCTAGTGAGGCATTCTGCAACTTAGTGAGACTCTGTTTCAAAATAAGGATTAAAAAATAGGGTTGGGGGTATAGCTCGAAGGTAGAATGCCCCTGAGTTCATTCCCCAGTACCACAAAAAAAAAAAGGGGGGCTGGAGGTGTAGCTTGGCAGTAGAATGTCCCTGGGTTCAATCCTCAGAACCACAAGAAAGAAAGACTTGACTTGAGGTAGCTTAGATGGAACATGGCTTCTTTACAGACCCCACAAACTCACTATGACAAACCAGGATCTACCTACTTTGGTAACTTTGGGGGGGGGGGGGGTTGAAAGTTAAACACAGGGGCATCCCATCTGTGAGCTATATCCCAGCCTCTTATTTTGTGTGTGTGTGTGTGTGTGTGTGTGTGTGTGTGTGTGTGTGTGTGTAGCACTGGAGGACTGAAACCAGGAGCATTCTACCTCTGAGCCACACCCTCAGCCATATTTTATTTTTATTTTTTGAAACAGGGTCTCCCTAGGTTGATGAGAGTCTCAATACTTGCTGAGGCTGTCCTCAAACCTGCGATCCTCCTGTCTCAGCCTCCTAAGTACTGAGATTACAGGCGAACACCACCATGCCTGGCTTTATAATTTCATTTCTTCTTTGACCCATTCATTGTTTAAGACTATTACTTAATTCCTCCACATTTATAAACTTTCCAGTTTTCCTTCTGTTACTGATTTCTCATTTCATTCCATTGTAATTGGAACTCATTATTTTTTATATTTCCTTCCTTTAGCGGGTATTTCTGTGGGACTTGGATGAAACCATCATCATCTTCCACTCCCTTCTTACTGGATCCTACGCCCAGAAGTATGGAAAGGTAATTTGGTCTTCTCTCTTTTCTTGTAACTCTCTTCTTCTTCTTCTTCTTCTTCTTCTTCTTCTTCTTCTTCTTCTTTTTCTATTGGAACAGAAAAATCATTTTCTTTGCTACCTTCATCTTATCCTGTTGGCTTTTACCTTTCCGTGTAAAACTTCACCAGATGGCTTGCATCAGGCAAGTTACATGACCAAGTAGAATTGATGGGAAAACAGACAACAGACCTACGTGGAACCAGTGCTGAAAGCTAAAGCTGTGTGAGAGTGGCATTTTATAAAGATTATAGGAGTGAGGCTCAAACAGAGGAGAGTCTCAGGATTATATATTTAAACTGTAACTCTTTTTTTTTTTGGTATTGGGGATTGGACCCAGGGGCATTCTATCTCTGAGCTACACCTGCAGCCTTTCTATTTTTTGTTTTAAAACAGGGTCTCACAGCAAGGTGTGGTGGCACACACTTGTAATCCCAGTACTTGGAAGGCTGAGATAGGAGGATCTACTAGCTCACGGCCAGCTTCAGCTACTTAGTGAGGCTGTCCGCAACTTAGAATAAAAAATAGGGCTGGGAGTGTGGCTCAGAGGTACAGTGCCCCTGGGTTCCATCCCCAGTACTGCAAAAATAAAAAGAAACAGGGTCTCACTACATTGTTGGGAGTCTTACTAAGTTACAGAGGCTAGACGAGCATTTCATTTATTCAGATATATTCTAGGTATTAATAAATTAAAAATGTAGTAAAATGTCCTTCTAAAATATATTACATGCTTTTTAAAAAAATAAATACACCATGATCTGGGTGTGGTGTGGTGGCGCACTCTTGTAACCCCAGTACTTGGGAGGCTGAGACAGGAGGATCAGGTTCATCATGGCTAGCCTCGGCTACTTAGTGAGGCATTCAGCAATTTAATGAGACCCTGTTTCAAAATAAAGAATAAAAAATAGGACTCAGGGGATAGCTCAGAGGTAGAATGCCCCTGAGTTCAATCCCCAGTATTGCAAAAAAATAAATGAATGAATGAATGTACCAGCCACGCATAGTGGCTCAAGCCTATTATCCTAGTACTTGGGAGGCTGAGACAAGAGGATCACATGTTCGAGGGCAGCCTCAGCAAGTAGTGAGACTCTCAGCAACCTAGTGAGACCCTGTTTCAAAATGAAAATAAAATAGTGCTGGGGGTGTAGCTCAGAGGTAGAATGACCCTGGGTTCAATCCCCAGTACCACAAAAAAATAAAGAACAATTTGTTTAGTTTTTGTTTTGGTGGTGGGTATTGAACCCAGGAACATTCTACCTCTGAGCTGCACCCCCAGCCCTTTTTAGTTTTTATTTTTGAAACAGAGTCTCATTAAGTAGCTGAGGCTGGCCACAAACCTGCAATCCTCCTGTCTCAGCCTCCCAAGTACTAAGATTACAGGCGTGCACCACTATACTTGGCTCTAAGAACAAATTTTATAAAAACATCTACTTCCTTTGCTGCCTCATCATTCTCAGTTGTGTTGTACTGTTACTAACATTTCTTTCTTTCTTTTTTTTTTTTTTTTTTTTGCGGTACTAGGATGGAGCCAGGGGCATTCTACCTCCGAGCTATACCCCCAGCCCTATTTTTTTATTCTTTATTTTGAAACAGGGTCTCACTAAGTTGTGGAGTGCCTCACTAGGTAGCTGAGGCTGGCCACGAACCCAGATCCTCCGGTCTCAGCCTTCCAAATGCTGGGATTACAAGTGTGCACCACCACACCCGGCTGACAGTTCATTTTAAAGCAACTTGCATTGGTCTTCCTGCAAATATTTTGACTCTTTTTGATTTTAGCCTTTTTTAACTTCCTGGCTGAAATCGTCAGGTGTCTCGAGTTGTATATAGTAAGGGGGCAGTAGGATGTAGAGAAAAGATAATGCATGTAATATTAGTAATAGTGAGAATCTCTTCTGGAAACAGGGAATTTCCAAAAAATTAAGCAGATTGTTTTCTTTTTTTTTTTGCGGTACTAGGGATTGAACTCAGGGGTGTTCTACCTCCAAGCTAAACCCTCAGCCCTATTTTTTATTCTTTATTTTGAAACCGGGTCTCACTAAGTTGTGGAGTGCTTCACTAAGTAGCTGAGGCTGGCCTCGAACCCGGATCCTCCGGTCTCAGCCTCCCGAATTCTGGAATTACAAGTGTGTGCCACCACGCCCAGCTAGCAGATTGTTTTCAAGTAAGAAAACCAAGCCAGGCGTGGTGGCACACGCTTGTAATCCCAGTACTTGGGAGGCTGAGACTGGAGGATCCGGGTTCACGGCCAGCCTCAGCTACCTAGTGAGGCACTCTGCAACTTACTGAGACCTGGTTTTAAAATAAAGAATAAAAAATAGGGCTGAGGGTATAGCTCGGAGGTGGAATGCCCCTGAGTTCAATCCCAGGACTGCAAAAAAAAAAAAAAAAAAAATACACTTTCCTATCCGGGCATGGTGGTGCATGCTTGTAATCCCAGTACTTGGGAGGCTAAAACAGAAGGATTGCAGGTTTACGGCCAGCCTCTGCTACTTAATGAGCTCCTTTTCAACTTAGTGAGATCCTGTTTCCAAATAAAGAATAAAAAATAGGGTCAGGGTGTAGCTTTGAGGTAGAATGCCCCTAGGTTCAATCCCTAGTACCACAAAAAATAGATAAATAAATAAATAAATAATAAAATAAATTTCCTAGCAACTTAGGCCCTCAGCAACTTAGTGAGACCCTATTTAAAACCAAAAAAAGAAAAGAAAACAGGGCTGGGAGTGTAGTTCAGAGGTAGAGTATCCCTGGGTTACTGTATATGGTGGCCCATGCTTGTAATCCCAGTACTTGGGAGGCTGAGTCAGGAGAATTGCAAGTTTGCGGCCAACCTCAGCAACTTACCTGGTTCAAAATAAAGAATAAAAAATAGGGCTGGGGTATAGCTCAGAAGTAGAATGCCCCTGAGTTCAATCCCAAGTACCACACACACACACACACACACACACACACAAAATACCCCTGGGTTCAATTTTCAGTACTACAAACAAAACAAAATATATTTATATTCCCTCCCAGGTGTGGTGGTGGACACTTGTAATTCCAGTACTTGGGAGGCTAAGACAGGAGGATCACAGGTTCATGGCCCACCTCAACTGCTTAGTAAGGCACTCCCCAACTTAGTGAGACCCTGTTCAAAATAAAGAATAAAAAATAGGACTGGGAAGCCGGGCGTGGTGGTGCACACTTGTAATCCCAGCATTTGGGAGGCTGAGACTGGAGGATCCGGGTTCAAGGCCAGCCTCAGCTACCTAGTGAGGTACTCCGCAACTTAGTGTGACCCTGTTTCAAAATAAAGAATAAAAAATAGGGCTGGGGGTGTAGCTCAGAGGTAGAATGCCCTTGAGTTCAGTTCCCAATACCACCAAAAAAAAAAAAAAAATAATAATAATAATAAAATATATTCCCTTAACCAGGCATAGTGGCAAACATTTGTAATCCCAGTACTGTACTTAGGAGGCTAAGACAAGAGGATCACATGTTCCAAGTCAGCCTCAGCAACTTAGTGAGGCCTTCTGCAACTTAGACCATGTTTCAAAATAAAAAATAAAATTGGGTTGGGGTATAACTTGGAGGTAGAATGCCTCCATCTCCAGTACCAAAAATAAAATAAAATATATTCCCTTTATCCTGGCACAGTGGCGCATGCCTATAATCCTAGTACTTGGGAGACTGAGACAGGAGGATCGCAGGTTCAAAGCCAGCCAGCCTCAACAACTTTAGCTTTCAGCAACCTAGCGAGATCTTGTTTCCAAATAAGAAATAAAATAGAGGTAGGGGTATAGCTTGGAGGTAGAATGCCTCTGAGTTCAATCTCCAGTAACACACACACACACTATATATATATATATATATATATATATATGTATTCCCTTTACTTTAATAAAGTATTGAAATTTTTAACTGTCCATACCCTCTCTTGTTGCTCAATCCCAGATTCTTATAAATGTAAGTGAAATTGCATTAGTAATATATTGTGGGCCTGTGTTGTTTTGTCCTTGATCCAAATAATTTTCAAATATTTGAAAATCAGAACCTGTGCTGTTTCTAACAAGTATAGTAATTTTTTCTTTTATTGTCTTCTAGGACCCAACAGTAGTGATTGGCTCAGGTTTAACAATGGAAGAAATGATTTTTGAAGTGGCTGATACACATCTGTTTTTCAATGACTTAGAAGTAAGCATTTTAAATTGTTTCTGTGCTTCAGTGAGATGTTTTGTTCAGTAACTATTTAAAAGCGTTAGTTTGTTGTATCTGGAAGAGCATGGTTTCAGAGTAGGGATGGAGATGTTAGGTTAGACAGAGTTGGGTTGGACAGGCTAACATAGTCTTGGAGGAACAACATCATGGGTGGGTCATCACAGTCTTGGCTTTGGCCCTCAATTTTTTTTTTCTTTTGCGGTACTAGGGATTGAACTCAGGAACATTCTACCTTCGAGCTATACCCCCAGCCCTATTTTTTATTCTTTTATTTTGAAACAGAGTCTCACTAAGTTGCAGAGTGCCTCACTAGGTAGCTGAGGCTGGCACGAACCCGGATCCTCTGGTCTCAGACTCCCAAATGCTGGGATTACAAGTGTGTGCCACCACGCCCAGCGGCCCTCAATTTTACTGGCTCAAAATTTTCATTTTTATTTGTTTGTATGGAAGTAATATATCATTGGGGAAGCTAGGCGCAGTGGCACATACCTATAATCCCAGTTCTTGGAAGGCTGAGACAGGAGGATCGATGGTTCAAGGACAGCTTCAGCAAGTAGTGAGACTCTTATCAACCTAGTGAGACCCTTTTTCCAAATAAGAAATAAAACTGGGCTGGAGGTGTAGCTTGGAGGTAGAATGCCTCTGGATTCAATCCCAAGTACCACAAAAAAAAAAAAAAAAAAAAATAGGTAGGTAGGTAGGTAGATAGAACAAGGAGAAATTCCAACCCATCAAGAAAAACACTGGTATATAAGTCAGTATTCCTATATATCAAAAAGATTAAATAAGCTGGGCATGGTGGCACACACTTGTAATTCCAGTACTTGGGAGGCTGAGACAGAAGGATCCAGGTTTGTGGCCAGCCTCAGCTACTTAGTGAGGCCCTCCGCAACTTAGTGAGACCCTGTTTCAAAATAAAGAATAAAAAATAGAGCCAGGCAAAATAAATAAATAAATATCATGAAGATTTTAAAGTAAAATAAAATAATATTTTATAAACATAAAATAATCCTATCTCTCTCTCTCTCTCTCTCTCTCTCTCTCTCTCTCTCTCTCTCTCTCTTTTTTTGGGCGGGGGGGGGGGGTACTGGGGATTAAACCCAGGCACATTCTACCTCCGAGCTACATGCCCAGCCCTATTTTTTATTCTTTATGTTGAAACAGTGTCTCACAAAGTTGCGGAGTGCCTCACTAAGTAGCTGAGGCTGGCGGCGAACCCGGATCCTCCAGTCTCAGCCTCCCAAATGCTGGGATTACGAGCGTGCACAACCATGCCTGGCCTAATATCTCTTTATATACAATTTAGTTCTACTCAACAGTTCTCCAGAAAATTAAATTATAATATGGATCTAAACTCCAGTGTTTATATCTAAATTCCATAATGCATTAATCTTCCCTCAACTTCATGTTTGGATAAATTAGGAGAGCATAGTTTTTACTCAATGAACATTTATAACAAAAACAAACAAACAAACACTTATGAAAACCTACTGTGTATCAGTAATTATTGCCAAATTGTATTTGTAATGATTTTTTAGACATAGTCCTCAATCAGGACTGAAAGTTCTATGAAGAATTTGACCTGAATGTGTTTCTGCCTTCAGGTCAGTGGTTCTTAAATTAAGGGACATAGGAATCACCTGGGGAGCTTCTTAAAAATGGAAATTCTAGCCGGTGTGGTGGCACATGCTTGTAATCCCAGTACTTGGGAGGCTGAGCCAGGAGGATCACAAGCCTCAGCTGAGCCAGCGTCAGCTACTTAGTAAGGCCTTCTGCAACTTAGTTAGACTCTGTTTCAAAATAAAGAAAGAAAAAAAATAGGGCTGGGAGTATAGCCCAGAGGTAGAATGCCCCTGAGTTCAATTCCCAATACTGCCAAAAAAAGAAATTCTAGGACTTCAGTCCCAGCAACTCTGATTTAAGTAGGTCTAGGATGACCTAAGATCATGGGGGTTTTTTTGTTTTTTTGTTTTTTTTTGAGGTACTAGGGATTGAACCCAGGGGCATTCTACCTCCAAGCTACATCCCCAGCCCTATTTTTTATTCTTTATTTTGAAACAGGGTCTCTCTAAGTTGCGGAGGGCCTCACTAAGTAGCTGAGGCTGGCCCTGAACCCGGATCCTCCGGTCCAAATAAGAAATAGAATAGGTATGGGGATGTAGTTCAAAGGTAGAATGCCTCTGGGTTCCATTCTCAGTGTCACAAAAACAAAACAAAATGCTGCCCCACTGAGAAGGGTTCTCCAGTGTTGGCACTACCTATTCCCTGACCCCCGCAGAATTACTTTTTTTTTTTGTGGTACTGGGGTTTGAACTCAGAGACATTCTACCTCCAAGCTATACCCCTAGCCCCATTTTTTATTCTTTATTTTGAAACAGGGTCTCACTAAGTTGCAGAGGGCCTTACTAGGTAGTTGAGGCTGGCCGTGAACCCGGATCCTCCGGTCTCAGCCTCCCCAATGCTGGAATTACAAGCGTGCACCACCACACCCAGCTGATCATGCTTTTTTTTGTTGTTGTTTTTTGGCTCTAGGAATGGAACCCAGAGGCATTCTACCTCTAAGCTATAACCCTAGCCTGATTTTATTTCTTATTTGGAAACAGGGTCTCACTAGAGAACCTCCATAAATTGTCAAGGCTGGCTTTGAACCCCTGATCCTCCTGTCTCAGCCTCCCAAGCACAGGATTACAAGTGTGCACCACCACACCTGGCAATGCATGTTTTTTTGTTTGTTTGTTTGTTTGTTTTTTGTGGTACTAGGGATTGAACTCAGGGGCATTCTACCTTCGAGCTATACCCCCAGCCCTATTTTTTATTCTTTATTTTGAAACAGGGTCTCACTAAGTTGTGGAGTGCCTCACTAGGTAGCTGAGGCTGGCCGTGAACTCGGATCCTCCAGTCTCAGCCTCTCAAATGCTGGGATTACAAGCGTGCACCACCACGCCTGACTTCCGGCAATGCATTTTTAAAAAACTTCCCCTGAGGATTCTGATGAAAGTGCCCTAGTGGAAGCTGGGCGTGGTGGCGCACGCTTGTAATCCCAGCATTCGGGAGGCTGAAACCGGAGGATCCGGGTTCGCGGCCAGCCTCAGCTACCTAGTGAGGCACTCCGCAACTTAGTGAGATTTGGTTTCAAAATAAAGAATAAAAAATAGGGCTGGGGGTGTAGCTCGGAGGTAGAATGCCCCTGAGTTCAATCCCCAGTACTGCAAAAAAAAAAAAAAAAAATAGAAAGTGCCCTAGTGGTGTCAGAGGAGGACAGCCATCAGCATTTGACAGTGGGTGGTATTTTATGTCAGCAGTCGCATGTGCTTGGTAGAAGGAACTAAGGATTACAAGAAATCCTAGGTTCTTTCTAGTCTCTTTTGACCATCCTGTAGTTGTATGGTGAACATGACATTGGCTTAGATAATCTCTTCTTTTTTTGTGTGTGTGGTACTGGGGATTGAACCCAGAGGCATTCTACCTTCAAGCTACATCCCGAGTCCAATTTTATTTCTTTTTTTTTTTTTTTTTTTTTTTGCGGTACTGGGGATTGAACTCAGGGGCATTCTACCTCTAAGCTACACCCCCAGCCCTATTTTTTATTCTTTATTTTGAAACAGGGTCTCACTAAGTTGTGGAATGCCTCACTAGGTAGCTGAGGCTGGCCTCAAACCCAGATCCTCCGGTCTCAGCCTCCCAAATGCTGGGATTACAAGCGTGCACTCCACACCTGGGTCCAATTTTATTTCTTATTTAGAAACAAGGTCTCACTAGGTTGATGAGAGTCTCACTACTTGCTGAGGCTGTCCTCAAACCTGTGATCCTCCTGTTTTAGCCTTCCAAGTACCAAGATTACAGGCATGCCCCACCACATCCGGCTTTTAGATGACCTCTTCTTATGCTTAGATTTAAATTTATAAATTTATTTCAGTCAGTTCCAGTTTTGATACCATATTCTACCAGAATCTGTTCATCTATAGAAAGTAATTGGGTACATACTACATAAGGATGCTAGACTAGACTATAGAAGAATGCCAAGGAGATGTAAGATATGGATCTTTCCCCCAGAGGCCTAAGTAGGATTTACAGTCTAGTGTAGAACATAACACACCTGACAGGGTAAGAGAGCTTGTGCTGTTCTCAATGAGCTGAGCTAGAGAAATGAACTACTGAGATAAGGGCAGAACTGATGGATGGGACAGTTAAAGAAGGTTTCACAAGGACTGTAGGACATGTTTCAGGCTTCTAAGGAAGTCAGATAGCAAGGAAGGGCAAGAGTGAGTGGTGCTCTCCCTATAAGAGACCACCATAGGTATTTTATTTTCCTGCCATTGTATGTGGTCATTTTACAATATGCCAATGTGATGATAGCACTTCTACCGTCTGTACTAAAATAATGTTTTCTCTTTTAACAGGAATGTGACCAGGTGCATGTGGAAGATGTGGCTTCAGATGACAATGGCCAAGACTTGAGGTAATAAGCACTGTGAACTCTTGAATATCAGTATACCTCTTATGTGGGTTCAGAGGAAAACAAAGATTAAAAGTTCACAAGCTGTGTATGATGGCGCAAGCCTTTAATCTCAGTACTTAGGAGACTGAGACAGGAAGACCACAGGTTGAAGGCCAGCCTCATCAACTTAGCAAGACTGTCATCAACCTAGTGAGACCCTGTTTACAATAAAAAGGGCTGGGGTGTAGCTTGGTGGTAGAATGCTCCTAGATTTAGCCTCTGATACCGACCCCCCCCCCAAAAAAAAAGTGCAATGGAGAACAGTGAAGAAAGTAATTCTAAGCCGGGTGTGGTGGTGCACGCTTGTAATTCCAGCATTGGGGAGGCTGAGACCGGAGGATCCGGGTTCACGGCCAGCCTCAGCTACTTAGTAAGGCCCTCTGCAACTTAGTGAGACCCTGTTTCAAAATAAAGAATAAAAAATGGGGCTAGGGGCGCACGCTTGTAATCCCAGCATTCGGGAGGCTGAGACCAGAGGATCCGGGTTCGCGGCCAGCCTCAGCTACCTAGTGAGGCACTCCGCAACTTAGTGAGACCTGGTTTCAAAATAAAGAATAAAAAATAGGGCTGGGGATGTAGCTCGGAGGTAGAATGCCCCTGGGTTCAATCCCTAGTGCCGCAAAAAAAAAAAA
>PVLC010023176.1:0-20289 GCA_004027655.1 Graphiurus murinus
TTTGAGATATTTTTGCTGTACTGGAGATTGAACCCAGGAGCATTCTACCTCCGAGCTACACCCTCAGCCCTATTTTCTAATCTTTATTTTGAAACAGGATCTCACCAAGTTGCTGAGGACCTCACTAAGTAGCTGAGGCTGGCTGTGAACCTGTGATCCTCCTGTCTCAGCCTCCCAAGTACTGGGATTACAAATATGTACCACCTCACCTGGCTCGAAAGTAGCAGTCTTATGCTAGTGATTCGGTTAGCTACTGGTTCTCCAACTCAGTATATTTGAATGAAGAAATACTTGAAGAATTTAACAAATATCAATTAGTTCTGGCTACAGTTTGCTAAGCCAGTTCCCTCCACTCATATTTACTTGGATAAGGCACATTGCCATGCTTTGCCCCTTTTGGTTCATTTTTTTACTTTTGAAAACCAAAATTACCAGAAGATCAATGTACTTCAAATGCTTGATGATAACATAGTGAGGTACCCCACAAAATAATAAAGATTAACCAATAGCCTGAGTTATTAAAAACAAGTAACCCAGTGACTAAAGCTTTTTGGGACTAAAGCTATTTCTATACAGGTAATGAAAAAAAAAAATGACTTCTCACAGTTTTTATAGTACTGGGGATGGAACCAAGGGGCATTCTACCTCTGAGATACACCCCCAGCCTTTTTCTTTTTCTTTCTTTCTTTCTTTTTTGAAACAGTGTCTTGCTAAGTAGTCACACACTGCTGAGACTGGCTTTGAACCTGTGATACTTCTGTCTCAGTTTCCCAAGTACTGGTATTACAGGATTGTGTCACTATACCTGGCTTACAAAGCTTTTTGAATTTATAATTCAGTGATACTCCTGGTTCTGATAAAAGAAGAGGTTTAGTAATATAGAGGAAGTATTTATCAGAAATTATATTGGGAGGAGCCCAAGATGGCATCTGAGTGAAACACCTCTCCTCAAATCAAATTTGTAGAGCTCAAATCAAAACTGCCCTAAAAGCAGCTTCTTGATGGAAGAAAACAAACAAAAAAAGTAAACAAAGTAGCAAAAATTGAAGCACAACTGAACAGAACCTAGAAAGCAGAAGAGGGAGAGCAAAGGAGCCCAAGTGCAGCAGCGGTGCGCCCACAGAGCAGCAGCCATTATCTAATGATTTCCTGCATACCCAGCAACCAGATGTAGAGTAAGCAACTCCAGAACTCCACACTCTAGTCAGGTGGCACATCCCAGCACAACCAACAGTGGCCAGAACACCTGGGACGACCAGCTTAAGCCTTCAGCAGGGTCACTGCAGCTCTCCCTCCTGAGCCAGAGGAGCACTCAATTGTAAGTTAACTGCCCACCTGTGGCAGAGAATCGGAATAGAAGGACAATACCTCAATATCATAAAGGCAATATACAATGGGCCCACAGCCAACATCATATTAAATGGGGAAAAACTGCAAGAGTTCCCACTAAAAACAGGAACAAGACAAGGATGTCCATTATCACCATTTCTGTTCAATATACTACTTGAGACTCTAGCCAGAGCAATAAGGCAAGACAAGGAAATCAAAAGTGTAAAAATAGGAAAAGAAGAACCTTTTTGCAGACAACAAGATACTATTCTTAGAAGAACCAACAAAGTCAACCAAAAAACTTATAGAACTGATAAACAAATTCAGCAAAGTGTTTGGATACAAAATCAATCTTAAAAAATCAGAAGCTTTCCTGTATGCCAACCATAAATCCACTGAAAAAGAAATCCAGAAAACAATTCCACTCACAATAGCACCCTGAAAAATAAAATACTTAGGAATAAATCTAACCAAGGAGGTAAAAGACCTTTATAAGGAAAACTATAAAAACTGAAAAAAAAAATCTAAGAAGACCTTTGAAAATGGAAAGATCTTCTATGCTCTTGGATAGGCAGAATAAATATAATCAAAACGGCCATTCTCCCAAAAGTGATCTACAGATTCAATGCGATACCCATTAAATTACCAAGGTCACTCCCACAGACAGAAAAATCAGTCCTTAAATTAATTTGGAACAACGAAAAGCCCATAATAGCCAAAGTAGTTCTTAGCAACAAGAATCATACAGAAGCCATCACAATAACTGACTTCAAACTATACTACAAAGCCACAGTAATAAAAACAGCATGGTATTGGCACAAAAAAAGACACATAGACCAATGGAGCAGAATAGAAGATTCAGAAACAAACACACATGCTTACAGTCAATTGATTTATGACAAAGGAGCCAAAAACATACCCTGGAAAAAAGATAACCTCTTCAACAAATGGTGTTGACAAAACTGGTTAACCAGATGTAGGAAAATGGAAAAAAATAACCCACTTTCTCACCCTGCACAAGAGTCAATTCTAGGTGGATCAAAGACCTGGAAGTCAGACCAGAGATATTTAGGCTAACTTAAGAGGGAATAGGCCCAACACTTCAACACATAGGCACAGTTAAAAACTTTCTCAACAAGACCACAAAGGCACAAGCAACTCAAAGGAAGATCAATACATGGGATTGCATTAAACTAAAGAGCTTCTGTGCAGCAAATGAAGCTATCAAGAACCTCAACAGAGAGCCCACAGAGTGGGAGAAAAATTTTGCCAGCTACTCTTCCTATAGAGGACTATTATCTAGAATATACAGAGAACTCAAGAAAATCACAGCTAAGAAAACAAATAACCCAAACAAAAAATGGGCAAAGGATCTAAATAGATACCTCACAAAAGAAGAAATACAAATGACCAATAAATGTATGAGGAAATGTTCTACATCATTAGCAATCAGAGAGATGCAAATCAAAACTACCTTGAGATTTCACCTAACCCCAATTAGAATAGCAATCATCAAAAACACAACAACAAATGATGGTGAGGGTGTGGAGAAGTGGGAACATTGTTGGTGGGATGGCAGATTAGTGCAACCACTTGGGAAAACAGTATGGAGGATCCTCAGATGAATGGGAATGAACCTACTATATGATCCAGCAATACCATTTCTGAGTATCTACCCAAAAGAATGGAAACCAAACTATCAGACCAATGCATGTGTATCCATGTTTATAGTTGCACAATTCACAATTGCCAAACTATGGAATTAGCCAATGATGTCCATCAACAGATGAGTGGATTACAAAACCATGGAATATGTACACAATGGAATTTTACTTAGCCATAAAGAAGAACAAAATCATGTCATTTGCAGGGAAATGAATGGATCTAGAAAACATTGTGCTAAGTGAGATTAATCAGTCATAAAAAGTAAAAAATAGTATGCTCTCCCTAATATGTGGAAGCTAGGGAGAAAGTGGGTCATAAGAGGGACTCCAGAAGTCGGGTATGGTGGTGCACACTTGTAACACCAGCATTTGAGAGGCTGAGACTGGAGGATCTGGGTTTGTGGCCAGCCTCAGCTACCTAGTGAGGTACTCCACAACTTAGTGAGACCCTGTTTCAAAATAAAGAATAAAAAATAGGGCTGGGTTATAGCTTGGAGGTAGAATGCCCCTGAGTTCAATCCCCAGTACCACAAAAAAATAAAAAAAGAAAAAGAGGGACTCTAGACAAAAAAGGAGAAACCTTAGATGAGCAAAGAAGGGGACTTAACTGAAGGTGATGGTGGAGTGGAGGGAAACACCCTAATGCACATGATGTACTTTCACAAACATATCAAAGTCAATCACTAAACTGAACAGGAGGAGGAGGGTGAGGGAGTGGGGTGGGAATTAGGGAAGGGTTAAATGAGAAATGTGTGCATGTATGCCTCTACCAGCTTTACCTAACAAAGATGTATGACTAACAATGCAACAATTAAAAAAAAAAAAAAGAAATTATGTTGGAACTTGAAATGGGCATTGATCACTGATGGACTTGCTTCAGATAGTCCAAATTAATATATTTTAGTAAAGTAGCCAAAGGTGTTATTTGAATAGAAGCAATACCATTTCTGGTATTCCAAATAATTTTTTGGAAGAAAATTCACAACTTTGCATACTTTCCCAGACTAAAAATTAAGTATGGATTGAGAATTTTAGAAACAAATAAATAAACAAAGCCAAACCCCATTTCAGGCAGGATCAGAAACCAAAGACTGTAAGTGTAGATGACTTTTTCTACGGTACCTGACATTTTGGAGCACTCTATAGTACTACTTTTGGCCGAATAGTTTACTAAGCCAATGCTTTCTGGCAATTTACACAGGAACACTGTAGTAAAAATTTCTCTGAACTGTAAAATATTTGTTTTATGCAAATTTCAAAAAAATCCTGACACCAAGTAAAAGTGGGTGGAGAGGAGAAAACGAATGGAGCTTTTTAAAGTTCTATTAGATTTCCCAGTGGCTTCTTGCATCTTTTCCTGTTGCATTTTTAAAACCAAGAAGAAAATAGTGGAACATCTGAATATTATTAAAGCAGAAAGACCACACAAACATTTCAATGATCCCTACATGGCCTTGTCTCCTTCAGTTCATCACTCATTGACATGCTCATAACTCCTTTGTTTTTATTGTAAAGGGGGAAACATTTTTTTTTAGGGGGAAGAAAAATAGGTTTTTCTCTATCAGGTTTCTTTTCACCTCTACAGTTACCCTGGCATCTTTGTTTAGCACTCTAAGAATTGGTATATTTATAACACTAAAACTATTAATTTGTATAATATAAAGCCTTGTTCCATTGAATTAAAAGCAAACGTCTTTGGTATCCTGGAAAGAACTTGCTTCTTCCTGTCTGTATGTTTTCTATGAGCTTTCCTATCTTCTTGTAGCCCCAACAACTGGCTTGATGGATTTTCTATGTTGATTCCAGAAAACAGTTTGCAGTTGAGTAAACCATTTGAATCATCTCATGGGTGAGGCTTAAATAGTAAGATGAGAAGGTTCAGTCAATTGTAAGTTTTATTTACAAGTATAATTTTCATGGACCTAAGGAACAGTGGAAAAGCTGAATACTCACTTCCACCAGCAGGGACAACAATGAAATCTCTCTCCTTTGTAGTGTATTGTTAGGGACCATGGAGAAAATGACGAGTTTGTTTCAGTGAGTACACATCTAAGGGAAATTGTTATTTAAAACTTTTATAATATCAAAACTTCAAGATCTTTCTATTAAAAGTTTTTGATCTACAAATTAGAATTGGTTAGAGATCTTATAACTCAAAAGGCTATATTTTAAGAACTAGACTAAGAAAACTGAGTATTCCTAACTAATCATGAAAATTGCCTACAAAAAATAAAGTGTAAACATAGCATACTATTTGCAAACCTAAGAGCACAGAATTTGGGGGCTTATTTTTCTAATTTCCTATTAAAAAGACAAATTCAGGAATATTTACTTAAAAATATTTTTACAACTACTTATTAGGTTGACTGTTCTTCTGGATAAGCTTAACTCTGTTGATGATAGAAATTTTAAAAGTAAAGTAAGAATTATGAAAAAGTGCAGGCTGCATTTCTTTCTGCTTTCCAAGTGACCAGAGGAAAAATATATTTAGGTATTTTCCTTAACTTTTGTTCATTAATCAAATATCTGTATGGCTGAAATATAGGGCATCATTAGCAGAAATAGAATCCTTTTGGATGAGCGTACTGGGGATTGAGGGATTGAACCCAGGGGCATTCTACCTCTGAGCTACACTCCCAGCCCTATTTTTTATTCTTTATTTTGAAACAGGGTCTCACTAAATTGCAGAGAGCCTCACTAAATTGTTGAGACTGGCCACAAACCTGCCATCCTCCTGTGTCAGCCTTCCAAGTACTGGGATTACAAGTGTACATCACCACACCAAACTAACCTATTCTTGAGAGGGTTGCAATTATTAGCTTTGAAGATATACTGACATATCTTTCTGAAAATATCCAGCAAACAAAAAGAAATTCCCAGAGGGGTCTTGGAATAGGTGCAGGACTGGAGATACTAATTTGGTTTCATTTACCTATCTAAGGGATGCAAATGGGATAGAGAAAAGATACAGAATCTCAAGAAACAATACAAGTAATGAACTCACATTCATACACTAATGAAAGAAAAATCAGAAGAGGCATGGCTTGAAACAGACTAGGATCACCAAGCATTGTAGAAACAAAGAGGAAATTAAAAAATAAGATAGGTTTAAAGGGTGACAAATAGTACAAAAGGGGAAAATAACAAATAAAAAGATGAATGGCCGATCATTGGTGGCCACATAACGAGGGTAGAAACCGATTTTCTAATTTGTTACATTTAGAGAACAGAACTATCCTTGAAGCAGTCCTCATGTGACTCCCTGAGATTCAAGTTACATAGGAAACCTTGATATTAAGATATATTTGTGCAAAGGCATACTATCTATAAATCAGGGATCTAAGATCATCAGTTTACTATAGATGAGATAAAACTTCACCAAATGGGGACAACTCATAAATTCATTGAACAACTTCATTTTAAACAACTCAGTATATGAATAGGTACTTCATTTATTGATGATGGTACACAAAGATAATCTGTGTTCAGAAGCACTAACATTCTTTAGTTCTCTTAAAATGTTTTATGAAATTGAAGACCAGTTATATTCAGGGCCACATTTTTTTATGTGACTAACTGGAATTTACTATTACAAAGATGCTAAAACATTCATGGCATGAATGTATCCTGAGCCTTTATATAGCTTTCTACTCCTAGTTAAAAGCATCCTTTCCATCAGCTTTTAGTAAATGCTTACTAAGTATCTACTATATGATGGCAACTCTAAGATTTGGTTTGTCTCACTTTTAGTGATCAGGCTCAACAAACTTAAAGGTATTTCCCAAGATCACACAGTAGAGAGTAACAAATCAAGTAGAACTTTATATAAAGCAGAGAGCTATAAATTTGAGGAACTAAATATGTTAATACAGACAGAGCAGGGCAAACTTCTCAGAGTTGATAACATTTGAGCTGGATTTTGAAGGTCAATGAAAGGAATCTGTGATCAGTAGAGAAGGGAGAGGACATTGTTACACAAAGTCAAAGATCTAGTAAAAGGAGCTTAGGAACCAGATGTGAGAAAAACAAGAGGAAATTTTTAAAGAGAAACTGGGTAAAAAATAAAGTAAATTAGAACTGTATTAGCAAACAGAGAGACTTGACGGAGAGGGAAACTATTGGTATAACATGACAATTATGAAACCTAAATAAGAGGCAATTCTGGATAATACCCTAAGACAAAGAAATAGCTATGAGGAGCTGAACATGGCAGCATACACCTGTAATCCCAATACTTGGTAGGCTGAAATAGGAGGATCCAAGGCCAGCCTTAACAACTTAGAGAGACCCCCACAACTTATTTAGACTATTTCAAAATAAAAAAAAATGAGGCTGGGGTATATTCAGAGGTACAACATCTCTGGTTCAATCCCTGGTACAGAAAAGAAAATAAAAGAAGAAAAGAAAAGAGATAGGAAAAGATGAGAGGAAAGAAGAGAAGAGAAAGGGAAAAAGGAAGGAAGGGAGGGAGAGAAGGAAGGAAGGAAGAAAGGAAGGAAGGAAGGAAGGAAGGGCATGGCCATTAGATATAGTTATTAGGAAATAAAGGAAACAAATAGGTATTAGAAATATATAGATGTTCTTTGATCTTTACAGATGTTTACCCAAATAGTAGCTAATGAAAGAAGGGACCCAAGTGTTACCAAATAGTAGCTATTGAAAGAACTGAATTGGAGACCTCATTGCTAAAGGGTAAAGAAAGATGAGAACATAGTTTGGAAGAGATAGACCATGATGGGCCTTAGGTGCCATAATGAGGAGCTTGAACTTTCATCAGTAAGAATTTAGAAGCCACTGGGAGGAGGGTGTCTAAGAAGAGGAAGAATAAGATTGTGACTTAGAAATTTGATTTCCATAGTTTTGTAGGGGGAGAATAGATAGACTGGGTGAAGACACTGGGAGTAGTGGAGATTAATTTTAAGACAATTAAAGTTGTCCAGAGGAGAGAAAATGTGGGCCTGAAATAAAGCAATGGTTGTGGAAGTATGATGGAAAAGGGAGAAATGTACCTGAGAAACATTTAGAAGATCACTAATAAAGTCAGAGCTGGTTGTGGTTGATTGGTGAGGTGAATCCAAGAAATAAAGGAGGTGAAAAATCCTTTTGGGCTTCTGGTTTGAGTACATGATGATGCCACTAACTGAAGGAGAATCTCTAAGAGCACGTCTTGCAGAAAAGATGCTAGGCATGTTGAGATTCAAATATCTATGACATTCTGGAAATGATGCCTGTGTACAGTCTGAAATGTCAGTCATGAGTTGCCAGGAATAGATGAAATTGGATTTATGGCTATTTTTCAACTCTACAAATTTTATTCTACTCATTACTTTCATAAGTAGAACAATAAAGAGAAAGTCACATAACTCTCTCCAAAGATAATAATGTAGTATGCTAATACAAACCCGTGTGCTGGTATTGGAAGATCTACTTTGAGTCAGTTGGCATCTCTATTATTTTGTTATGGGTACAGCCAGTACTTGGAGAGCAATGCCCTAATATAATCCACAAAGTCAGCCAAAAATTTAGAAGTGTTAGTCTGCAGTGGTTTTCTGACTTTCTGACTTGTAAACCTCTGGGAGAAATTAAGGGAGAACTTGCCATACTCTAGGACAGTGGGAAAACTATTGAATGAGCCCTTACATCATAGAAACTTTGAGAAAACTGTACACATCTTGAAGAGTGAGGGCTCAGAGAATAAATTCAGAGACATTTCCATAGGACTCACTGTACAGGGAAACACTTATTCAAACATAAAACATTGTGCCTTTTCCTGTTTGATTCCCTAGTTGCATGCAGGATATAAACTGTCAAGATTTACCTATTTGAGAAATGTTTTATTTCCCTCCTCTCCTGGGGCAAGAATATTAAAGAATGAAATTCAACAACCACCAAAGATTTGAAACCTGCTTCAAAATGTTATTTTATCCTATACTCAATTCTGAACTTTGGCAAGTGGGGCATGGTGAGTGGGGCTGACAACCAACAACAGACAAAAAGCATTGGCACAATGATGCATAATAGACTTGACTTTCTTCTTTTAAATATTTCTGGCTAATTCCAACTGACAGCAATAGAAGTTGAATCCAAGGGTTTGGGCAGAATTTTGGCTGAGTTTAGTTCTGTTAAACAGATATCATTTTCATTGCCATGTTTTAATTGAATTAAAAGGAAGACTTCTAGATGTTTATTCATTTGATGTTTTTGTCACAGTGACCCTAACTCAGTGACTTCTGGGCTATGACTGTTGCTCAAAACATGGTCAATAAAATGCAAAATGGTCTTTTATTTTTTTCAGTGGGATTTGAAGAAGAAGAAGAAGAAGAAGAAGAAGAGGAGGAGGAGGAGGAGGAGGAGGAGAACTGAAAATTCCTGAACTTTAACCCCAAAATATGCAGACATAAGGCTCTCAGTGATTTGTCCCATTTTGGGGTCTGATTTAGGGAAAGTTGGGAAGTGGGGAGCATACCCCACTAACTTCCATGGTGTGCTTTCAACTTATTACCTTCAGTTCCCAATAAGCTTCCTATCGACTTTGAAATTGAAACTTAGCTAAATTTCTAGACTTCCAAGAATAACCAGTCATCATCATTCATTGTCTGTTATAATTCAGGCCCGAGTAAGTACTGGGCAGAAGGAGTTCAGACTCTAAGCTGAGCTCATTAGCTCTACGCTTGTCTGAAAGAAATCCATTTCCTCCTTCTGTGTTCCCAGTCTTCATAAATGGTGACACTCATGCCATAGAATGAACTCCTACTCTAGAATAAATAAGTAATTTTTAAGAAGCCAAAGTGGTGTAGTGATTACGAGGAAGGGCACTAGAGTCAAACTTCCTGGGTTCAAATCCTGGATTTCCCATTTATTATCTCTGTGACCTTAAGCAGAATTATTAGCTTCTCAATGATTCTGTCTCTTTGTTCATAAAGCAGGGATGGTAATACTTCCTCACACGGATGTTATAATTATTGAGGATGAGTTAGTATTTATAAAGTGTTTAGACCATCGGTTGACCCATAGGTTCTATGTGAATATTTATTAAATAAATTTAAATATGTTTCATCCTCAGAACTTTATCAATCACTTGGGCATTTTGTATAATAGGGTCCTGACTCCTCTGTTTTCATTCTTGTTCCTCACAACCTGTCATTAATGCTGCAACATGAAACCCTTTGATGAGTCTCCTTTAATGAGTTATAGGATAAAATCTCAACTGGACTTCATCTCTTATTCCACCTCACACACCTCATGATCCAACATGACATGATTTTACCAAGTTTTTCCCTTTTCCTGTAAGGGGTTCCAGCATTATCTACCTGCCCAACCTCTATTCAATTTATAACACCAACTTCAAGCATTGCTTGATAGACTAGACCAATCTCCTCCTCTAACTTAGGCACAGTTAGATATTGCCCTCTCTTTGTTCTCATAACACTTGTCATATCACCCTATCAGCACACTGTGCTGTAAATATTTGTATTAATCTCTATCAGGCTAGAGTCTCCATGGATGTTCCTAATACTAAAATCAGGGCTCATCATGTGTTTGGCACTAAGGCATGGATAAGGTACACCAAGTTTTTCCTATGATGCTTCAATGAGTATAAAATTCTACTATAATATATTTTGGAGACAAAAATAGAAGATTTGTGTACATAATATATAGTGAACACATACATGCAGGAATTTATTTTATATGCTCAGGTTAAAGTCAACACTCTGAGGTTAAGATAAGCTGGTTAAGTCAGATTTGACTAATGACCAACCAATATGTAACTAGTTGACAAATATTTAACTTTTTCATAATCAGTTATTGTACTTCTAGGTAGTAGGTAAACAGCTTTATAGCTGTTTTTATAAAATATGTGAACTATGGCTTGTTAAGCCTTATTTCTACAGTGTACGTGGCATGTGTAAAGTAGTTTACATGAGTCTACTCAGACTCATGTAGATATTCCTATAAAATATAAGTGGAATGATATTAGTTATAAAGAGTGGATTCAAGTCTAATGCCTCTCAAAGGAATGCCCCTATATTACAAAGGAACAATGAGACTTTAATAAGAAAGAATGCCAAATATTTTTAAAACTGGCTCTGATTCCCTGACTGACGGCATTCTTTCCAGGTACTCAAAACAGCCTGTTCCCCCACCTCAAAGGAGAGAGTTTGGGTGGATAATTTGTAAATAACCTAACAAACCTGATCTTTTGCCACATGATGTAGCTAAGAGAAAATCCATGTCCAGAACACTAGTGCATATATATTGTGGTGATATATTTTTAAAAACATATGAGATTCATTGAGTACTGTATAAACTATTTTTAAATTTGTATTAGTGCATTGTAATCATAAATCATAGTGTTATTCAAAGTAATAAGTACGTACAAGCTAAACTTTTAATGTTTCATTAAAAACTCCCTTTTCCCTCTGTTGGAACTATAGCTGACAGGTATTCAATAATCAGTTGCAACCTCATATTTTTCTTAACTCACCTGTCTTTTGGACAGAAACTATCTGCCTTCCTTGAAAAGTCCCTTAGATTAAGATAGACTTCTCAGGAAAGAATGTTATCTGTGGAAGATGTTCATGAGGAATTAGAATATTTCTAGTTTCATTTGCAGGTGAAAGTAACATTTCTAATATACTCACTTCAAGTTTTTTTTTCAGTGTTTTGCTGGTTCATATATTCATTGGCATCTAAATTCATGTATCTCACAGTGACTGGTTAGAAATCAATGAGTATTATAAAAGTCTTTAACCAGTGTATGTCTTTTCCTTGTATAATAACAATTTTGGTATGTATCTACTTTTCATCAAATCCAGCTGTTTTTATTTCTTAGGAACTTCAACTCCAATGCTTGCCCATTCCCTGAAATGAATAAACTATTTAAAAATAGCCATCCCACCCTCAGTCCTCCCTAGATCCTCAGAATTAGCATTTCTTTGTCTATTCATAATTTCCTAAATTATCGCAGAGTATTACTAATTTTACCCAAATGAAAGATTTCTTACTTTTGTGCCTATCACAAACTAATAATAAAGTTTAGTGTGCTCAGATTTATCAAGTGAATCTTACAATTTTAGCGTCAATTTGTTTATTCAGATTTTCAAAAAATAATGCAGGCCAAAATGATAACATGTTAAATAATAGAAGACTTAAGCAGAATTATAAAATACTATGAAAATATATTCAAATCCATTGGATGAAGAAATGATCTCTGTATCTTTAAGTCATACACTAGCTATTTGGTTCAGTCAAACCTGAATAATTGCATATTCATTTTATAACTGACAAGATAGGCACAACTATCATTCTCACTTAGCATATCATTGTTTCTGTGATGATCAAATCTGTTAGTCAAACTCATCGTTTGGCTCAATGTAAAAAGTAATTTCTGCAGGAGAAAGAGTTTTTAATCAATTCAAGATGCAGTTGGAATAAATGCTACTGGCCTAACTAGCCATTGTTCTTGGCAAATGTCTCTAAGCAATAAACAATGATCACCACACCCTCACGAGAAGGGGAGAGGAAAATGTGGATAGGCATTGTTTTCATGTCATATTGCTAAATGCTATGACAATCTATTTATATACAGTGGGACTGACATGAAATATGCTTGATGAATACTGAACAATCAAGAGTTGTGAGTTGCTAGAGTCAAGTATTCCAAGTGCTTACTTCAATAAACTCTGCATTTATGCATGGCACAAATATTTATTGCAGAATCTATTAAGAAACAAAACATTTTATCAATAAGTCAGTTGCAGAAAAAAATTGGAAGCTATTCAAGGATTAAGCTATATAGATCCATATGGTATTTATTTGGAGTGAGAGAAGAGCAAAGTATTTATAAGCTTTGGAAACATTCATTGCTTTTCCAATACTACTTACATGTAGCACTACAATTTCAATAAGTGATGCCTTTTATAATCATTTATTTTTTGATAGTTTTGAGACAGAATGCCACATTCCATATCATGTTAAAAATTGGTATTTGTGGTTCAGTGAGGGTGGGAAATCAAATTCCACACCCCCTAATACTACATGGATTTGAACTTTGGAGCCTTTATCTTAAATTAAGAAAATTTTTTTCATAGCATAGTTCATCCTTCCTATGAAGCAATTCAGACCTAAATGTCTGGGTTGAACATCTTGCAAACTCATTCTGTGGTTAGTCAATATTTTAATGTTTTAAGCAGTAGAGGCTAAGTGAAAAGATAGCATTCTGTGTTTGACAGAGTAAAACCTAAATTACACACATCAGAAAAATTATCAATTGGAAATATAGGGAACAGTGCTCATCCACTGACCTCTACCCAGGAAAAGAAGTATTTTTGAAGGCAAGGTAAGTTCATGGGAGGCATCTCATGTAGGGGGCAATTCAGCATAATGGCTAAGAACATGGATTTTTGGATTTAGAGACCCCAGTGTAGGAGTTTGGGCTCTACTCTTACAAACTGTATGATTTTGGAGATGTTACTTAGCCTCAATTTATACCCTATTATAAAATCAGTATATTTTAGTATCTTATAAGGTTAATATAGGAATTGAATAGGAAAGTATACATTAAGTGTCACAGAGCCTGAAACATGAACACATACATATAATATATGAAAATATATTTCTCTTCATTGTTCACTGATTCTGAATTTGTGACTTTGTCTACTTGCTAAAATTCATTTGGAATCCCCAAATCAATATTTGGGTCCCTTTCACAGTCATCACAAACATGCACAGAACAGTGAAATATTTGTCACCTTAATGAACACATTCCAGGATGAGGTAAAACACAACCCTAGGTCTGGTTTCAGTTCTCATACTATAAAAGAGTGTCTTTTTCACATTTTTGTGATTGTGATGGTGTTTTTCATGTTTAAAATGGTTCCCAAGTGTAGTGCTGAAGCGCTGTTTAGTGTGCACTAAGTGCAAGAAGATTATGCTATAGTTGGGCATGGTGGCACACACCTATAATCCCAGTACTTGGGAGCCTGAGATAAAATTGCAGGTTCAAAACCAGCCTCAGCAACTTAGTGAGATCCTCAGCAACTTAACAAGACCCTATTTCAAAATAAAAAATAAAAGTAGTTGAGGGTGTGGTTCAATGGTAGAATCCCCAATACAACAACAACAAAAAGACTGTACTGTGCCTTAGATTAACTTAATTCAGGAATCTGTGGGCCATTTGCCTTGATTTCAATGTTAATGAATTAATAAAACACATTAAATAAAGTGCCTTTAAACAAAAGCACATGTATAACAGAGTTACATATTAATTGGTTGACAAAAATGTTATTATCAGATCCTTGCAGGCTCCTAACCCTATATTCCCTCCAGATACAGAGGTTTGACATTCGCTAATTCAGTGTTTGCAGGAACTTAAGAGGACATAACAATCACAAGTCATAAGAATCAATGGCATACATACATATGTAATGTTTGCATAGATTCTTATTATTTTCATATATCATTTCTTGTAATTCTTATATATTATATTTATATTAGTAGTACCTGCAGTGGTCTCAGGGCTAGATACATAAAAAATAATTACTGGGGGTGGGGGGCTTTTAAAATATATAGAATTTTTATTTAAGTTGGGCTCTAGTTAAAAATAAACAGAAATTGTTTCAAGTATTTACAATAGAAGAGATTTTTGTTTGTTTGTTTTTGTTTGTTTGTTTGTGGTACTAGGGATTGAACCCAGAGGCATTTTACCTTCGGGCTATATCCCCAGCCCAATTTTCTATTCTTTATTTTGAAACAGGGTCTCACTAAGTTGCGGAGTGCCTCACTTAGTAGATGAGGCTGGCTGTGAACCCGAATCCTACTGTCTCAGCCTCCCAAGTACTGGTATTACAAGCGTGCGCCACCACGCCTGGCTAACAGAAGAGTTTTAATTTGGGAAATCAGTTGCATAAGTGATCTAGTAGCACAAAACAAAACAAGGGATGATAATGAAGCAACCTAAGGATTGGCAGTGGTGGGAAACCACTCTCGTCAGTGGGCTACAACTACACTATCCAATATGGTAGCTATTAGCCATAGCACTTGAAATGCATCTGGTCTAAATTGGTGTGTGTTCTTAGTGTAAAACATGCACCATATTTTGAAGATTTAATGTGAAAAAATACAAAATAGGTTATTTATACATCAGTTACTTAATTTTATATTTAACACACAAATAATATGTTTGGTATATTGGGTTAAATAAAATATTTAAATTAATTTCACATTTGTATTTTGAGTTTTTTGTGTATGTGTGTTTGGGACTGGAGATTGAATCCAGGGACTTTCTACTTCTGAGCTATACCCTTAGCCCTATTTTATTTAACATTTTGGAACAATATCTCACTTATTTGCTGAGGGCCTCACTGAATTGCTGAGGCTGACTGTGAATCTGACACCCTCCTGTCTCAGCCTCCCAAGGACTGGGATTACAGGCATACTCTACCACTCTTTGAACTTTTGAATGTGACCACTAGTAAATTAAAGCTTCCATGAATGATTCACATTTTATTTCTATTGGACAGTGCTGGGCTAGAGAAAAAAAAGGCAGGAGGCAGTTTTACTATTGAGACCTCAGTGGGCTGTTTCCATTGGGGACTGAAGAAAGGGAGGGACCACAGCTGTTGTTTGTGATAGCACTTGGACCCAGAGGGAGGGAAAGAAGTACCCTGGCTTATCTTGCCAGCCCAACCTTCTATCATTGCTACTGAACCCATAGTCAGCAACCTGAAAAATGGCCTTTAGGGATCATTCTATGATATAGAAATGACACAAGGCAAGACATTCATCAGAGGGCAAAAGACTCACTTAGATTATAGTCAGGGTCCCAGTATGTCCTTTCTGTTCTTTCATTTATTCAACAAATACTGTCCAACTTAACCCAGGGACTCTGTAGAGTTATTTTCCTGAGTTATTGTCCAGAGTTACTGACCCTTGCTGTTCAGATTTTTTGCTTGATTTGATCTCAGATTCCCTTGCTGCCTAGATTATGGTCTGGATACTTACAACATCTATGGATAAACATGTCCTTTATTATATCTTGACATTTCTTAGTATTTGAACTTATTGTCTCTTCTTTTACTCTCCTAATTCCTAGTGGTCTCCATTTTTACCCAAATCTATTATTATATGTCATTTATAGTGCCTATATAATTTATGGTACCAAACAATCAGCTATTTTTCTATGAGTATCAGCTGCTATAGCTGTCTTGGAAACCACAAGCCTTCTTTCTTGCTTCCTGTTTCCTTTCCATAATGCACCACCATGCATGCAACAAGTGCTGAAAAATAATTGACTGATGACACATGACATAGATCGATAACTAAAAGAAAAATGCATATTCTAAAGGTGAATCTTCTTAGCCAAAAGCTAGCTGTCACAAAGTGCTTACTTGGAAAAGTTTATTATTTAGACCTAATAGTCATCAGGTTAATAGAAAAGTATGTGTTTTATCAACAACACACATATTCTGGGTATCTGTGGTATGCTAGGCACTTTTTTAAACAATGGAATACGAAGATGATAAAGTGAAAAAAACTCCTGGGGCTTACCTATAAGAAGAGATACATAGTCCAAGGAATAATAACAAGTGGCATGGATAATGGGTGTCTTGGAAGTTCAGGTGAAGAGCTCCCTTGTGCCAGGAAAAGTTTCAGAGAAACTCTCTGAAGAAGGGAACCTATAGTGGGATTAGAAGGAAGGCAAGAATTAAATAAAGAAAATTTAAGGAAAACATTTTCCAGGAAGGGCAAATTGCATAAATAGCAGGAATATACAGAAGCAGGATTAAATTTACTCCATATCATGTATGGTCAGGAAGTTCAAGTCTTTCAAGAACTGTTTTCATCTAAGTGAGACCCAAGAGCAGTTTCAACTCAGCAAAGGCCCCTATAGTACCACCAAAGAGCCAGAAAAGTGCAGCTTGTGGGGAAGTGGCATGGGACTCTTCCATGTTTATTATCTAATTACACTATGGTATGGCTCACACTTTGGACTATAAACTTCCAAAAGGGACAATTCCCATCCTGTTCATTGTTGACTCTCAAGGAATGTCCCAATACAGGTGCTCAATGATTCTGTGTTGAATGAATAAATGCCAACAAATGATGTGATAGTGCATGAATCACTAGGATGAGGGACCCAAGACAAGTATTGATTAAGTATGTATTACAGATGAGAGTTTAGGGCATTAGTAAGGGTCTTAGGCAGTATATCCTAATTATCAGGAGAACTCCCTTTGAGGATTTGAGTAATGTGTTTCCTGAGCCACAGTTATTGGGAAATGAGGCAGCCCAGTAGAGGATTTGATCAACCTGGCATATAAGTAGGAGATGATAAAATCTACAGTATAAAAATGTCACCATCCATGCCTTTGTAATAGTTTTCTTTATGGTGATACCCATTCAAATCTTCTTCCATTAGGTACATCTGGATTGGATTAAAAGGCATATTAGATTCAACCCCAAGCTAATATTTCAGAAACCAGATATTATAAGCCATGGCAGTTCATTAAACTTTGAGATCTAAAAACAGATAAAGTACCATCCTAGAAACCAAAGAATCATGAGTATCATTGAAAGTCTCAGGGAAATAGCATTGCATGAAGGAGTGTTTTGAGGAGATCCCATGCCATTCATTTAGACACTGGGGAGTGTTGCTGTATGTCAAATGCAGGCGGTATATTCATCTAGCATTCTACCATATGGAAGCCATACAGCTGTTCTTAGTGAAAGTTGTCTCTAGAATCAGCCAGAGATGGAATCAAAGCCTGGATGCAATACATATTACTCTGTGAGCTTGTGTGAGTGATGGGGATAAACTAGTACTTACATCATAGAGTTGCTGCAAGAATTCAATGAGATAATGCAAGTAAAGCCCTACTGCAGTGTCTGTCATGGGAAAAATGATTAGTAAATGATTAGTTCTCTCTATAGAAACAGTAGACGTGCACCTATACTATAGGAGTCTGTAGTTTTCCAAAGAGGATCATACTCAACCATGCTTCCCACCTCCCTGTTCTCAACCCTTGCAAGACTGGGATTTTATTCAAGTCAACTATTTCTTATGTCTTACCCCAAATCATCATAACTCATTGAATCCTCTACCCACTACAATCCTGGATTTGCCCAGGAATCATTTTTGCATATGCCCCTTCTTCAAATGACTATCTCTTGATCTAACTCCAGTTTAGTTCCTGTCTTGGTTTGGTTCAGACAAGATTTTGTCGTGTGAGTCTTCTTTTCCCAAGCACCTGATCTAAGTTACCTTTACTTTCTACTTGCATTCCCCTGACGACCTTGATAACTTCCATACTACTGCACAGTTAAAACGTATTTCACAAAAAGAAAACAGAATGAATAACCTTAATTTGAGGGATAAGTGACTGATACCAGATTGCTTTCTGAGAGCAGTTTAGCATTGGGGAAGGATGGCAACTGGAAAGAATAAAACTGAAGACCCCTGTCCCTGGGTTGGAGATGGGAAGGCAGGGAAAGAGGACTTCTGGAGGGGGAGGATTTAAAAAAAAAAAAACCTTCTACTTTATAGTCTTGTCTGAGGATTGTGACAGTTAACTGTCCCTCGTGGCAGTTAGTGGGGTTTAGTCAAGGAGTCACTTAATCAGAAATCACTTTATCCTTTGAAAAATACCATCTATTTTTTCCACTTTTGGAAATGGAAAGAAAAAGCTACTTCTGTGGTTTCTCAAGTCACTGAAATTGAAGTCTGGGTGCAAATTTTCAAATTCATCGCTGTCAAAGTCTTGCCTTTATGAGCTCAGAACTAAGTATGTAGCTTTAGGGAAGCCAGGGCTTTGGAGGTGAGCCATGGCAGGCCTACTGCCAGCTCTTGAACTCATAATGTCTTATGGCATTTACAACTCATCACTATACATAGAAACCACTGCCTTAAAATAAGAGGATAAGAAATGTGTATGGCCATTTGAAGAACCATCCTAATCAGTGATTCGTCCTAGACAACTGAGATGTTTGCTCCATTGGCGGGAATCCTGTGGTTGGAGCATTATTATAATTCAGCATGGCAAAGACTAGTAGAAATTTGTGATAACTAGTGATTGAAATTTTCACCTCTGGCATCTATCTGCAAATAACTTAAGCCTGCAAATCTCTCTCCACCTTTCTCCTCGCCCCTCCCAGGGTCATTCAGACAACAAGGAAGTCATGAGAGCTGATTGCTCAGCAGCACCAGGCTACCCACAGAGAAAAAGCTCTTCTCTACAAACCACTAACTTTTTCCGTTGTAACACTGCCTATTCCTTCTTATTTTCATCTGTCTCCTGCCTTCTTATTGTCATTGTCTTCCAGAAGATTATCTTCAAGTCCAGTATAATGGAAATAGGAACTCCCTTCTAACAGAAAATATTATATATTATATATTGTATTATGGTTTTAAAGGGTGTTGGAAGACAATTAACCAGAATTAGTGAGATAAAAAATGAGGTATTACTTTATTTTATTTTTTAATGAGATAGATTTTTATTTATTAATGGGAACAAGAGCTGGGCCTGGTGGCACACCCTTACAATCCCAGTACTTGGGAGGCTGAGACAGGAGGATCTCAGGTTCATGGCCAGCCTCAGCAAGTTAGTGAGGTCCTCCACAACTTAGTGAGACTCTGTTTCTTTGTTTGTTTGTTTTATATATACATTTTTTAATTTTTATTATTCAGCACAGATTTTTTATACATTTCTTGAGTACAATAGGGTTATATATACATTTACGACATATCAATCATTGTCAGAGCACAATTAACACCACTTCTTCATTTTCCACTTATAGCCCACATTCTTAACATAGCCTGGTCAAGCAAACTTTCTAGAGTCATAAAACCATAAACGTTTAGAGTCATATATTTACTTTCTAAGAAGTAGGAGGGTCTTTTATCTATGCATCCTAGGAGCAATCACCAGATTTCGTGACGCCAAAGTAGCCATAGCAGAATAATCAGTATAATTACTCATATATTCAAATAGCAACTGCCAGAAGGGAAAGGGCTCAGCTGGGCTCCCACAACTCCCCCATTTTTATTTTAAAATGCACGAAGGACTGTGCCTGTTTTAGGTCATTTCCTACCAGGTGCATAATCTTACCCGTCATGGGGTCTCGATTAGTCATTCAATGAGCCCTGTCTTAGGTTGATTTTGCCCTGAGAAAATCGAACCCGTCATTGACTACCAGGCCCTGTGTGAGGCAGTGCTTGCAGTTTTATTCCATGTAAATCTGCTCATATACCAACAAAGGCATTGGTCACAAGGCGTACAATGAGTGGTAGAATGCATAA
>PVLC010023177.1:0-25912 GCA_004027655.1 Graphiurus murinus
TCTGAGCTACACCCCCAGCCCTATTTTTTATTCTTTATTTTGAAACCGAGTCTCACTAAGTTGCGGAGTGTCTCACCAGGTAGCTGAGGCTGGCCGCGAACCCCGATCCTCCGGTCTCAGCCTCCCAAATGCAGGGATTACAAGCGTGCGCTACCGCGCTCGGCTTGTATATATTTTTAAATTTATTTATTTTTAATTGGCGCATTGTAGTCATATATCTTTGTTAGGTACAAGCTGGTAAAGGCATACATGCACTCATTTCTCATTTAAACTTTCCCCAATTCCCACCTCACTCCCTCCTCCTTCTTCCTCGGAACTTCTCAAGTTCAGTTCAGTGATTGACTTTGATGTGTTCCTGAAAGTACATCATGCTTATTGGGGTGCCCCCCCCCCCCGCCATCACCTTCCTTTAAGTCAAGTTCTTTGCTCACCTAAGGTTTCCCCTTCATCTGGAGTCCCTCTTTTGTCCCATTTTTCTCCCTAGCTTCCACATATTAGGGAGAGCATATGATTTTTTACTTCTTGTGACTGACTAATCTCACTTAACATAATGTTTGTCCATTTCCCTGCAAATAACATGATTTTGTTCTTCTTTATGGCTGAGTAAAATTCCACTGTGTACATATCCCATAGTTTTGTAATCCATTCATCTGTTGATGGGCATCTTGGCTGGTTCCATAGTTTGGCAGTTGTGAATTGTGCAGCTATAAACTTAGATACACATGCATCAGTCTGGTCGTTTGGTTTCCGGTCTTTTGGGTAGATACCCAGAAGTGGTATTGCTGGATCATATGGTAGGTTCATTCCCATTCGTCTGAGGATCCTCCGTACTATTTTCCAAAGTGGTTGCACTAATTTGCAATCCCACCCACAATATATTAGGGTTCCTGCTTCTCCACACCCTCACCAGCATTTGTTGTTGTTCGTGTTTTTTATGATTGGCATTCCGATTGGAGTTAGGTGAAACCTCAAGGTAGTTTTGATTTGCATCTCTCTGATTGCTAATGCTGTTGAACATTTCCTCATACATTTATTGGCCACTTGTATTTCTTCTTTTGTTATTTTTTTATTCTTTATTTTGAAATAGGGTCTCACTAAGTTGCGAAGGGCCTCACTATGTAGCTGAGACTGGCCACGAACCTGTAGTCCTCCTGTCTCAGTCTCCCAAGTACAGAGATTACAAGCTTGGGCCACCACGCCTGGCTAGCCCTCTTTTACTTTTGAATCAGGGCCTCACTAAGTTACTAAGGCTGGCTGCGAACCTGCAATCCTCTTGTCTCAGCCTCCTAAATACTGGGATTACAAGCAGCTGATACCATATCCAGCTCTTAGTGTTGTTTTAGAAATCTGCTAGAGTTACAATTTATTTGTTTCCCTCAGTTTTTTTCTTTTGGCTAATAGTCATTACTGGTTTTTTTCCAGAGATATCCCCAGGGCTATAGTCTCCAGAGTTCTTATCTGTTGCAACTGAATAGAAATTTACCTGTGACAACTCCTCTTCACTCCAAAATAAAGTTATAGAGTATAGTGAAATCTCCCACCCAGTCTTATTTATTTATTTATTTACTTATTTATTTGTGGTACTGGGCATTGAGTCCAAGGATATTATACCTCTGAGCTATAACCCCAGCCCTATTTTGTTAAATATTTTTATTGGTGCATTGTAATCATATATCTTTGTTAGATACAAGCTGGTAAAAGCATACATGCACACATTTCTCATTTAACCCTTCCCCAATTTCCACCCCATTCCCTCGCCCTCTATCCGTCCTTCTCAAGTTCAGTTTAGTGATTGACTTTGATATGTCTGTGAAAGTACATCATATGCATTAGGGTGTGTCCCCCCATCACCTTCAGTTAAGTCACCTTCTTTGCTTATCTAAGGTTTCTCCTTTGTATAGAGTCCCTCTTATGTCTCACTTTCTCCCTAGCTTCCGCATGTTACAGACAGCGTACGAATTTTTACTTTTTTGTGTGTGTGTGGTACTGGGTATTGAACTCAAGGGCATTCTTCCTTTGAGCTACACCTCCAGCCCTATTTTTTTTTTTGTGGTACTGGGGATTGAACTCAGGGGCGTTCTATCTCCGAGCTATACCCCCAGTCCTATTTTTTATTCTTTATTTTGAAACAGGGTCTCACTAAGTTGCGGAGTGCCTCACTAGGTAGCTGAGGCTGGCCGTGAACCCGGATCCTCTGGTCTTAGCCTCCTGAATGCAGGAATTACAAGCGTGCGCCACCACGCCCGGCTCCCTATTTTTAATTTCATTATTTTGAAACAGCACCTACTTTTGTGAGCATAGTAGTTCGTTAAAGAACAGAAAATTAAAATCTTGCTAGCACAAGAGTTTTACATTGCATGGGGGCAGACGGATAATAAACTAGATCATTAAGTTTGAAACTGTGAGCTGGACGTTGTGGCGCATGTTGTAATCCCAGTACTTGGGAGGCTAAGACTGGAGGATTGCAGGTTCGTGGCCAGCCTCAGCAACGTAGGCCCTCCTCAACTTAGTGAGATCCTGTTTCAAAATAAAGAATAAAAAATAGGGCCAAGGGTGTAGCTTGGAGGTAGAATACCCCTGTGTTCAATCCCCAGTACTGCAAAAAGAAAAAAAAAAAATGTGGTGTGTTAGTAATAAGTTCCCTGGAGAGAGAATAAAGCAGGGAAGGGGAATGCAAAGGTGGGTGTTGGTGCATTGATGTCTGAGGGCAGAGCTTTCTAGGTGCAGAAACCCTGGGGTTGGCAGAGGGATCTGGCACAGAAAGGGCAGCAGAGTATAGCGGGGAGAGGATCTGGGTTCACAGCCAGCCTCAGCTACTTAGTGAGGCCCTCTGCAACTTAGACCCTGTTTCAAAATAAGGAATTAAAAAATAGGGCTAGGGGTATAGTTCAGCGGTAGAATGCCCCCCTGGGTTCCATCCCCAGTGTGTATGTATGTATATATATATATCAACCAACCAACTGAGTAACAGAAGAGAAGATGGAGTAGCAAGCACATGGACAGAGATTCAGGAAAGAGGATAGATCAGACCTCTTAGGGTATGTGTGAGCATTAAATAAGTCAACACATGTAAAGGTCAAGCATAGTGTTTAGTGACAGTTGACTACTTAGCAATCACTTCAATCACTACATCATTACTTGTAGAGATAACTATAGAAGATTTGGTGTATGAAACTGTATGTTTCTTTTTTTTTTTTTTGCAGTACTGGGGATTGAACTCAGGGGCATTCCACCTCTGAGCTATACCCCCAGTCCTATTTTTTATTCTTTATTTTGAAACCGGGTCTCACTAAGTTGCGGAGTGCCTCACTAGGTAGCTGAGGTAGCTGAGGCTGGCCACGAACCTAGATCCTCCGGTCTCAGCCTCCCAGATGCTGGGATTACAAGCGTGCGCCACCACGCCCGGCTTGTATGTTTCTAATATTGGTAGTTACAGTGTGATTTGCCGGACCACTTTCCTTTAGTCACTTGTGGGAATAATACTCTGGAAACACTGGCTTTTTATTTAAGTGAGATGAGCCAGTCAGTAATTTCTAATTATATTATCTTTTCTTTGCAAAGATGCTGGTCACCATAGGTTCCACATACACAGAATGTCAACTTAAAGCACATACAAAAATATGAGTTTCACAGTTCTAATCAGAAATAAGGTAATTTTATGTATCAGGTGTTTGGTTTTTTTTTTTTAAATATATGGGTTAAAGTTTCTTTAGCAATAGTGTAACATTGTCTAATAGAAAATGGAATTCTTGCCAGGCATGGTGGCGCACGCTTGTAATCCCAGTACTTGAGAGGCTAAGACCAGAGGACCCTGGTTCAATCCCCAGTACCTTAAAAAAATGAACAAGATGCTTATAGTCCTAGTACTTGGGAGACTGAGACAGGAGGATTGGAGGTTTAAGGCCATCCTCAGCAAGACTGTTTAAAAAAAGAAAGGCAAAAGAGAGTCAGTATTGATGGAGAATCAGATCTTGATGATTCAGACTCTTAGATTCTGGCTGGGTTGTTAGGTAAGAAGTAACAGCTAAAGCAGGTAGATTTGATAATAAACCTAGGATGTAAAATCCTTTAAGAGGCCTTGAGATGATCTGGGGGAAAGTGGAAATTTGAGAGTAGAAAGCTAAAAAGTGGATTTGGCTCAAAACTGATAATTGAAAAGTATTTAAGTGTTCTGTGTTTGAAATACCTTTGGTACTAAGTCATTTTCATAAAATTATGCTTTCCATCATTCCTCATTTGATAACTGAATGTTCAACATTTGAAAACACTTTTCTAAGGTACAATATAAATGCGTTTAGGTATGGGTTCTGTAATCTCGAAAGGATTATTAAAATAAGTTATGCCATAAGGAAGATAAAAATTAAGGTACTGTAGTTATTCATGCTCTGTTAGGGTGTGAAAGAATGTCTGTACATGGCATAAAGAGTTCAGGTTAAAATTAAATACAAATAAGAAATTTCTAGCTGGGTATGGTGGCGCACGCTTGTAATCCCAGCATTTGGGAGGCTGAGACCGGAGGATCCGGGTTCGCGGCCAGCCTCAGCTACCTAGTGAGGCACTCCGCAACTTAGCGAGACCTTGTTTCAAAATAAAGAATAAAAAATAGGGCTGGGGGTATAGCTCAGTAGAATGCCCCTGAGTTCAATCCCCAGTACTGCAAAAAATAAATAAATAAATAAATAATTTTTTTCCCCCCTCAAAGCACAGTTGTCCCTTTCTTCTCCCCTAGTAAGTTCTTCATACATTTGTGGGTTAAGTAGGTGGGAAAGGGAGAAGGGTTGAGACAGTGGAGCAGAAGTAAGCTGTGGTGGCCTCATCTACCACAGAATTAATTATTTTCCTCCTCCTCATCATCCTCTTGTTTTTTTTTTTTTTTTTTTTGGTGCTGGAGATTGAACCCAGGGGCATTCTACTTCCAAGCTCCCCAGCCCATTTTATTTTTTATTTGGAAACAGGGTCTTGCTAAATTGCTGAGGCTGGCTGCCAACCTGAGATCCTCCTGTCTCAGCCTCAAATGCTGGCATTTACAGGCATGTACCACCATGTCTGGTTAACGAATTCTTAAAAATTGTGCCAGAAAATATGCTTGAGAAGCATAAGAACATAGAATTGGGGGGGAAAAATTAACTATAGAGAAAAGTTCTTAGGTTTTTAAATTAAAACTAACTTCATTTTAAAAATTGCCTGAGGCCAGGCGTGGTGGTGCATGCTTGTAATCCCAGTACTTGGGAGGCTGAGACCTGAGGATCCAGGTTCCAGGCCAGCCTCAGCTATTTAGTGAGGCCCTTTTTAACTTAGTGAGACCCTGTTTCAAAAATAAAAGAATAGCTGGGCATGGTGGCGCACGCTTGTAATCCCAGCATTTGGGAGGCGGAGACCGGAGGATCTGGGTTTGCGGCCAGCCTTAGCTACCTAGTGAGGCACTCCGCAACTTAGTGAGACTCGGTTTCAAAATAAAGAATAAAATATAGGGCTGGGGGAGGGGGGTAGCTCGGAGGTAGAATGCCCCTGAGTTCAATGCCCAATACTGCAAAAACAAAAAACAAACAAACAAACAAAAAAGAATAAAAGATAGGGCTAGGGATGTATCTCAGAGGTAGAATGCCCCTGGGTTCCACCCCCAGTACCAGGTGAAAAAATAAAACTGCCTACCTCAAAAAATGTAAAATAAAATTTTCATAAAAATAAGCTAACACAGCCAGGTATGGTGGTACTTGCCTGTAATCTCAGAACTTGGGAGGCTGAGACAGGATCTCAGGTTCCAGACCAGCTCCAGCAATTTAGCAAGACCCTGCTTCAACTTAAAATTTAAAAATGGCTTGGGTGGTGACACACACTTGTAATCCCAGTATGTTCGTGGGAGGCTGAGACAGGAGGATCGCAGGTTCACGGCCAGCCTAAGCTACTCAGTGAGGTCCTTTGTGATTTAGTGAGACCCTGTTTCAAAATAAAGAATAAAAAATAGAACTGAGGGTGTGGCTTGGAGTTAAAATGCCCCTGGATTCAATCCTCAGTGCCAAAACAAACAAATGAACAAACACAGGAGTTGTGGCCAAGTCTGTAATTTCATTATTTGGGATGCAGAGATTGGAGGATTGCCAGTTTGAGGCTAGCATGCACTAATTTAGTGAGAACCTTCCTCCCTTTCTTTTTTGTGGTGGTGGAGATTGAACCCACGAGCATTATACCTCTGAGCTACACCCACCCCCAGCCTTTTTTATTTTTTTTATTTGGAAATAAGATCTAAGTTATTGAGAACTATGTTAATTTGCTGAGACTGCTTTTACATATATATATATATATTTTTTTTTGCAGTACTGGGGATTGAACTCAGGGGCATTTTACCTCCGAGCTATACCCCCAGCCCTATTTTTTATTCTTTATTTTGAAACCTGGTCTCACTAAGTTGTGGAGTGCCTCACTAGGTAGCTGAGGCTAGCCGCGAACCGGGATCCTCCGGTCTCAGCCTCCCAAATGCTGGAATTACAAGCGTGCGCCACCACGCCCAGCTTGCTTTTATATTTGTGATCTTCCTTTCTCAGCCTCCCAAGTACTGGGATTATAGGCATGCACTACCACGCCTGGCTTTCTATTTTTTATTTTAAAACAGGGTCTTACTAAGTTGCAGAGGGCCTTCCGAGGTTGCAGAGGCTGCCTGCAGACCTCTACCCTCCTGTCTCAGTCTCCCAAGTACTGAGATTACCAATGTGTATCACCAGGCCTGGTTTAGGTTTCACTTGATTGATTGTGTGGTGTTGGGAACTGAACCCAGAGGCTTTCTACCTCTGAGCTACACCCCCAGCTTGGTTTTATTTCTTATCTGGAAACAGAATCTTACTAAATTTTGGGGGTGGGGTGGGGCTTGCTAAGTTGCTGAGGCTGGCTTCGAACCTGCGATCTTCCTGTGTCAGCCTCCCAAGTACTAGGATCACAAGCATGCCAGACTTATTTCCTTTATTCTTTCCTCGTAAATATGGACAATTAAACTTTATCAGATAGATAAATGTAAACCTCTTTCTTTATATTGAGAAAAGTCACTAAAGATAGAAATAACCATGAGGAATATACCCCAGACAGGGAATAGAGAACATTTAAAAAAAAAAAAAAAAGTGAAGCTGGGCATTGTGATGCATGTTTGTAATCTCAATACTTAGGAAGCTGAGATAGAAGAATCGCAGGTTTGAAGTCAGCCTCAGCAACTTAGACTCTTTTTCCAAACAATAAAATAAAAAGGGCTGGGGGTATAGCTTGAAGATAGAATGCCCTGGGTTTAATCCCCAGTACAAAAAAAAAAAGAAAAGAAAAAGAATAAAAAAAAAATAGGGCTGAGGGTGTAGCTCTGAGGTAGAATGCTGCTGGGTTCAATCCCCAGTATCAACAACAACAAAATAAGTGAAATAAGGAGAAGAACGAGTTTACCCTTCAGTAGAAGGGGGGCTATTAGAAAATAAAACTAAGGAAATCTAGAAAGCACAAGGAGTTGGAAATTATAAAAAAGGTACAAACACAACTGATTAAGCAAGTATAAAAAATTTTAAAGTGCAGTACTTTTTTTCGGCGTGTGTGTGTGTGTGTGGTACTGGGGATTGAACCCAGGGGCACTCTATTTCTGAGCTATACCCCCATCTCTATTTTTAATCTTTATTTTGAAACAGGGTCTCCCTAGGTTGAGACTCTCACTACTACCTGAGGTTGTCCTCGAACCTAACAATCCTGTCTTAGCCTCTCCAGTACTGAGATTACAGGCTTTAAAATCAAGTAGTTTGACATTTACTAGAAATTGTTTCATTTCATAATTTTTTCATCAAAATCAGTATAAATAACATTCCATACTTACTTTGATTTTCTTTTTATCATCTTTTTCAGGTCCCAATTTTATTTTTATGGTACTGAGGATTGAACTAAGGGGCATTCTACCTCCGAGCTACACCCCTAGCCCTATTTTATTTTTAAAACAGGGTCTTGCTAGGTAGATGAGAGTCTCACTATTTGTTGAGGCTGTCCTCAAACCTGTGATCCTGTCTCAATCTCCCAAGTACTGGGATTACCAGTGTGTACCACCATGCCTGGCTCTAATTTTATTTATTATTATTATTATTATTTTTTTTTTTTTTCTGTGTGGTACTGGCATTTGAACTCAGGGACATTCTGCCCCTGAGCTACACCCCAAGCTCTATTTTAAAACAGGGTCTCACCAAATTGCAGGGAGGCCTCACTAACTTGCTGAGGCTGGCTGTGAACTTGCGATCCTCCTGTCTCAGCCTCCCAAGTACTTGGATTACAAGCGACACTGCCACACCTGGCTTTCTATATTATTATTTTTTATTTTTATTTTTTAGTGGTACTGGTCATTGAACCCAGGGCAATTCTACTTCTGAGCTATCTCAAGTACTTTTATAAATGATAATAATTATTCCTCCTCCTCCTCCTCCTCCTCCTCTTCCTCCTCCTCCTCTTCCTCGTCCTCCTCCTCCTCTTCCTCGTCCTCCTCCTCCTCTTCCTCGTCCTCCTCCTCCTCCTCCTTCTCTTTCTCTTTTCTTTTTTGGCTGTAGTTCTAGGAATTGAACCCAGAGGCATTTTACCTAAGCTACACCTTCAGTCTCATTCATTCATTCATTCATTCATTGTGCTTGGGATTGAACTCAGGGTTATTGTACCTCTCAGCTACACCCAAGCCCTATTTTATTTTGAAAGTTGTGGAGGAAGGCCAGGAGCCACAGGCACTTTTTTTTTTTTTTTTTTTTTTGCAGTACTGGGGGTTGAACTCGGGGGCATTCTACCTCCGAGCTACACCCCCAGCCCTATTTTTTATTCTTTATTTTGAAACCGAGTCTCACTAAGTTGCCGAGTGCCTCACTAGGTAGCTGAGGCTGGCCTTGAACCTGGATCCTCCTGTCTCAGCCTCCCGAATGCTGGGATTACAAACTTGCGCCACCACGCCCGGCTAGCCACAGGCATTTATAATCGCAGTACTTGGGGAGGCTGATACAGGATGATGGCAGGTTCATGACCAGCCTCAGTTACGTAGGTGGCCCTCTGCAACTTGGTAGACCCTGTTTCAGATATAAAGAATAAGCCAGTTGAAAAGCTGAGACCGGAGAATCTGGGTTCGTGGCCAGCCTCAGCTACTTAGTGAGGCCCTCCACAACTTAGACCCTGTTTCAAAATAAAGAATAAAAAATAAGGCTCGGGGTGTATAGCTCAGAGGTAGAGTGTCCCTGGGTTCAATCCCTAGTACTGTAAAAAATAAGTAAAGAATTAAAAATAGGGCTAAAGGTGAAGCTTGGAGATAGAATGTCTCTGGGTTCAATCTCCAGTATCATGCAAAAAAAAAAAAAAAAAAAGTTACAGAGGAGCCAGGCCTGGTGGCACACACCTGTAATCCCAGTGTTTGGGAGACTGAAACAGGAGGATTGCAGGTTTGAGAACAGCCTAAAGTAGTGAGACTCTCATCAACCTGTTTCAAAATAAAAATAAAGTCAGGCATGGTGGCGCACACCTGTAATCCCTGACTTTGGGTAATCCCTGTATTTTAGAGGCTGAGACAGGAGGATTACAGGTTCGAGGCCAGCCTCAGCAAGTAGTGAGACTCATCAATCTAGCGAGACCCTGTTTCCAAATAAGAAATAAAATCGGGCAGAGGGTGTAGCTTGAAGGTAGAATGCCTCTGGGTTCAATTCCCAGTTCCACACACACACACACACACACACACACACACACACACACAAAAAGGAGCCAGGCATGGTGGCACACGCTTGTAATCCCAGTACTTGGGAGGCTGAGACTGGAGGATCTGGGTTTGTGGCCAGCTTCAACTACTTAGTAAGGCTCTCTACAACTTAGTAAGATCCTGTTTCAAAATAAAGAATTTAAAAAAAGAAAATAGAGCCCAAGGTGTAGTTTGGAGGTAGAGTGCCTCTGAGTTCAATCCCCAGTACCGCAAAAATAAAATAAGGCTGGGTTGTTGCTCAAAGATAGAATGCCTCTGGGTTCAATCCCTAGTACCATTAAAAAAAAAAGAGAAAAGAAAGTTGTGGAGGGCCTTAGGTTGCTGAGGCTGGCTGCCATCCTGCCACCCTCCTGTCCGTCTCTCAAGTACTGGGATTACAAGCTTGTGCCACCATTCGTGGCTTAAAGTATTTTTAAAATTCCTTTATTATGTCAGGTGTGGTGGCACATGCCCGCAATCCCAGTACATGGGCGGCTGAGACAGAATTGCAGGTTTGAGGCCAGCGTCAGCAGTTTAAAGAGGCCCTTAGGAACTTAGTGAGACCCTATTTCAAAACAAATAAAAAGGGCTGGGGGTATAGCTCAGACAGGTAGAATGAGATTGGATTCAATCCCTAGTACAAAACAACCAACCAAACGAATGAATAAATAATATATAGATAAATAGGGTTATGTTGAGTTTCTTTTTGTTTTCTAAAATAGAGTTGAATGCTTAGAACATTTAATTGTTTTTTGTTTTTGTTTTTTTTTGGTACTGGGGATTGAACCCAGGGGCATTCTACCTCCAAGCGACATCCCCAACCCGATATTTTATTCTTTATTTTGAAGCAGGGTCTCACTAAATTGCAGAGAGTCTCACTATGTAGTAGTTGAGGCTGGCTGCAAATCTGCAATCCTCCTGTCTCAGCCTCCCAGGTATTGGGGTTACAAGTGTGCACCACTGTGCCCAGCTTTAATTTTAATTCTTGATCAGTTGAAAGCGTTTAGGCTATAGCTCTTCTGCTGAGTATAACTTTGTGTAGTAACATTTTTTTAGGTAGGTAGTTTTCAAGATAATTTTTGTTTTGATTTTGAATTTCAGATTGTGGTCTAGACTATTTGTCTTTTCTTGAATTTTTGAGGTTTCAGTATCCTAAATAGGTGATCAGTTTTTCTAACTGTTCCATAGAGGTTTGGTCTCATCCCACCATCTCTTTAGCCACTTTATCATTTTGTCTGTATGATCTTTGAGGATTGAAGTGGCGATTGCCTCCATTCTTATTTCTGCGCAACCATCTTTCTTATATTTCTCCAACCATATGTTATGAAGATTTTAATGTATATGTTTTATAAATGTGTCTTCTTTATATATTGTCATCTTTTTTTTTTTTTTTTTTGTGGTACTGGGGATTGAACTCAGGAGCATTCTACCTCTGAGCTACATTCCCAGCCCTATTTTTTATTCTTTATTTTGAAACCGGGTCTCACTAAGTTGCGGAATGCCTCACTAGGTAGCTGAGGCTGGCCGCGAACCCAGATCCTCCGGTCTCAGCCTCCCAAATGCTGGGATTACAAGCGTGTGCCACCATGCCTGGCTTATATATTGTCATCTTGATCATTATAAAAAGTGACTCTCTTTTTGCCTCTTTTAATATTCTTTCATTTTGAGTTCAACAGGTTTTAAAATGGTATTTGTTTATACTTGCCTGGTATACTTTTGTCTTAACTTTTTACTTTTAACTTCTGGAAGTCTTTATTTTAGGTTTGTATCTGATAGACCCCAAAGTAGTTGGATCAAGGTTAGTCTTTTTGGATCCTATTTGAGATGCTATTTTTGTTTTTTGTTTTTTTGCGGTACTGGGGATTGAACTCAGGGGCATTCTACCTTCGAGCTATACCCCCAGCCCTATTTTTTTTTTTTTTCTTTATTTTGAAACCGAGTCTCACTAAATTGCGGAGTGCCTCACTAGGTAGCTGAGGCTGGCCGCGAACCCGGATCCTCCCGAATGCTGGGATTACAAGCGTGCGCCACCACGCCCGGCTTGAGATGCTATTAATCACTTACATTAATGCGTATTTGGTTTTGCTTTTATATTAATGTTGTTGCTTTTTGTCTGTGTTCTTTTCAACTACATGGTTTGTACTAATGGTTAAATACTGTCAAAGAAATTATGACACACCATCAGTTGTCATGCACACTAATTTCAGATATACTAAAATGAAAAAAAGTACATCTTAAAATAGATGAAGAAATATGGTAGTTTGTAATTTGTGGTTTTTTTATTATAGAACTATAGCTGTAATTTGTTATGTTTATCAAATAGATTTTTCAGTAATTGGTTGTTTGAGTGTTGTATTTTCAAGAGTTCTTATGTTTGACAATACCTGTTAGTGGCTTTCAAAAGTGAAATGATGTTTTAGCTGGCTACAGAATTTTTAAGCTATATTTTCCTTTCCTTAATATTCAGTAGATACTCTTCCTTTATCTTCTGGCATCTAGTATTACTATAGAGAAGTCTGGGTCCAGCCTGACTGTTTTTTTCCCTTTGTAGGTGACCTACTTCTGCCTGGGTATTGGTAGAATTCTTTCTTTATCCTTGAAGTTCAGTAACTTCATCAGGATATATCTCGGTATTTGGTGTGATTCTCTGTTACATTTTCCTGTTATATGGTAAGCCATTTCAAACTGAGGATTAGGTTTTTTTTTTTTAATTTATCTTTTAATATGGTTCCATTTTTAGTTTTTTCCTCAACAAAGATCAGTTTTATGTTTCCTTTTTTCTTCTGTGTTCTATGTAATTTTCTCCATTATCTTTCATTTCATGAATTTGGTTTCATTGATATAAGGTCTAGTACTTCCTATATATAATGTGGCTTTCATTTTACCAGTGGCTTCAGTACTTCATTTAGATTTTTTATTTATTTACCTATACATGTATTTATGTATGTATGTCAGCTGCCCTTTAAACTTGTCTTATTTATTTCCCTCTTTTTAATAAAGCTTTTACTTCTTATTGTAAAAACAGGTAAAACTACATTGTTTTTGAGAAGATGGGTTAAAGTTTGTAAAGCAGCTAACACCAAAAAGCAGCTAATACCAAAATTTATTCTTCAAAAGCGATTAGTAGTTTTATTAAGTTATGTTGTTACGTGTTATGCTTTATTAATGGCATGAGATCTAGAGAAGCCATTATATATTTTCAGATTTAAAGATACTTTTTGAGTCGGGTCTGGTGGTGCACGCTTGTAATCCCAGTACTTGGGAGGTTGAGACAGGAGGATCACAGGTTTGGGGCCAGCCTCAGCTACTTAGTGAGGGCCTGTTTCAAAAACGAAAACAAACAAGCAAAAAATAACAACAAAAAATAGGGCTGGGGGTGTAGCTCGGAGATAGAATGCCCCTGGGTTCAATCCCCAGTAACCTTAAAAAAATATATATTTTGGCAATCATGTAAACTTCTTTGATACACAGTAGAAATCTGTTCTTGCTGTGTGAGTTTTCATGTAAGAAAAAGTGTTCAATGACTTTTCCCCTTATAACCATTGGAAATTTATTGAAGCTATTTTGCATTCAAGGAGTGGGATGAATGTGGGATTAAAAAAAAAAATGCATTGGAACCATGAGTGACAGATTCTCTGCCATCCATGTGTACCACAGTAAAAAGATTTGCTATGGTGGCACATACTTGTAATTCCTGTACTTGGAAGGCTGAGATAGGAGGATCACAGGTTCATGGCCAGCCTCTGCTATTTAGTGATACTGTTTTAAAATAAAGAATAAAAAATAGGGCTGGAGGTATAGCTGGGATGTAGAATGCCCTTGGGTTCAACCCTCAGTACCGTACCAAAAGAGAGAGAGAGAGAGAGAGAGAGAAAGAAAAGCTTTGTTATGTGAATTTCTCCTGAATCCCAATTTGCTCTGTTTTATTCTAAAGAAATGAAGGTGATGAGCGAATAGTGAACATTGTGACTGTGAGCAAGTTATGGTTACTGAGAGTGAGACTTGCACTATGACTTACAAAAAAAATTTAAGACTTTGGTAATTTAAGTATCATACCAGCTGGGCGTGGTGACGCACGCTTGTAATCCCAGTACTTGGGAGGCTGAGACAGGAGGATCCGGGTTCTTGGCCAGCCTCAGCTACTTAGTGAGGCCTCTGAAACTTAGTGAGACCCTGTTTCAAAATAAAGAATAAAAAAGAGAGCTGGGGGGTATAGCTCAGAGGTAGAATACCCCTGAGTTCAATCCCCAGTACCACCAAAAAAAAAATAATAATTATCATACCTGTTCACAGAACAGATTCTCTCATAAGTTTTTCTTTCTTTCTTTTTGTGATACTGGGCATTGAACCCAGGGGCGTTTTACCACTGAGCTATACTCACAGCTCTTATTTTATTATTTTATTTTGAAACTGGGTCTTACTAAATTATCTTGCTGGCCAAAGTACTGGGATTACAGGCATTAGCTACCATGCCTGACTTTTCTTTCTTTTAAATAATGGCCGAGATACAAGCATTCTTTATGTTGCCATTGATGTTAACAAAGATTATTTCAGTATTGCATATTTAGAGTATACCAACAACTTACTCAGTATTGTGTTTAGCTGGAATTTATAGTTCCAGAGCTAAATTGTGGCTTATCCTCAATTAAAGTTGTTACCAGAATTTCTTAGGGGTTCTAAACTGTTGCACTTCATTGCCAGTAATGTGGCTTTTTTCTAAGGTGATGCATATTTTTAACTAGTCCATTAATTCAAAAAATATTTATTGCCAGAGACTACGTTCTGTGGGGACATCAACAACAACAAAAAATAAAAATCCATTCCCTTTTTGATCTTGCATGATCTGGTCTAGGTAAGGGGAGTTAAACAGAATTAATGGAAAGTTGTAGAGTGCTATGTAGAAATTAAAACAGGGAAAGGAAATAGAATAGGGAAAGCATAAAGATGTGAGGGTTATAATTTAATGACATTTTACTGAAGAATTTAGGTGAGGGAGTGAATAGTACAGAAAGTGAAATAACTTGAAGACCTGGGGACAAACTTTAGTGTTTAGAGGAAGATGACAAAGAACAGCTAGCTAAAGCCCAGCGACAGAAGGTTGCAGAGAGATGCTACTTAATTTGGAGGGACCCTGTAGGCTATCTTTGAGGGAGATGAGAATGCCATTGGAATAACAATGGGAATTCACAACTTTACAAGGTTACCTCTGGCTACATGGTTGAGAATAAACTCAATAAGATAGATCATATAGCATCCCCAGTACATTTAAGTAAACATTTATAACTGAAATGAGTGCTTCACCAACAATACTTCTATTTTATCTTTTCTGTTAGGAAAAAGAAATGTTGGTTAAATCCTAGTAGATCTGTTTTTTTACTTACAGTTGAAAAACACTGCCAAATGAAATCTGGTCTCTGACTTGGCAGAGGGAAATAAAAATCTAGGTTTGTGTCTTAGGAAATGAACAAAAACAAACAATAAAACCTTAAAAAAATCAATCATCTATGTATAGTTAGCTTAAGAAAATCAAATAACCAAATACTCATAATTCAAAAAGCCTAACAATGAAGAGCCCCACTCCCTAGAGGTGACTACTTTTTAAAAACCCTTTGGAAGCTGGGCATGGTGGCACATGCTTGTAATCCCAGTACTTAGGAAGCTGAGACAGGAGAATTGCAGGTTCACAGCCAGCCTCAGCAATTTAGTGAGACCCTGTTTCAAAATAAAGAATAAAAAATAGGGTTGGGAGTGTAGCTCAGAGGTAGTATGCCCCTGAGTTCAATCCCTAGTACCACAAAAAAAAAAAAAGAAAAAAAAAAAAAAAAACAAAAAACCACAAAAACCCCGCCCCACAAAACCCTTTGGCTCAGATCTCCTGGGGGCTTAACTCCATGCTTCTAAATAATATGTTTATATAGTGTTTATTTTTTGGTTTATCAACTTTAGACATTCTCTGTTGACTTCTTGCTATGACAGATGTTTTCAGTCCCACTTCTCACTACTGACCTTCCTCGTGCGACTGTCACTGACCTGGCACCTCTCTGGGGTTCTGCCCAGAAGATTAGCCTTCCTCCTTCGCTGCAGCCCCTCTGTGAGTATTCTGCTCTTCTCCCTCCACTTTGCTTACCAGTTCACATTCTTTCATCCGTCTCCATCTTTCAGAACCATGGGCGAGCTACCTAGTCTTTAAAAAAATATTTCTATCTATCTATTTATTTATTTATTTATTTATTTTTTCGGTACTGGGGATTGAACTCAGGGGCATTCTACCTCCAAGCTATACCCCCAGCCCTATTTTTTATTCTTTATTTTGAAACCGAGTCTCACTAAGTTGCGGAGTGCCTCACTAGGTAGCTGAGGCTGGCCGCGAACCCGGGTCCTCCGGTCTCAGTCTCCCGAAGGCTGGGATTACAAGCTGTGTGCCACCACGCCCGGCTGAGAGACCCTGTTTCAAACTAAAGAATAAAAAATAGGGCTGGGAGTGTAGCTCGGAGGTAGAATGCCCCTGGGTTCAATCCCCAGTACTGCAAAAGAAAGAAAAGAAAAAGAAAAAACATGTATAGTGATTGTTTTTTAATCATTAGATATATTCACAGTATTTTATATTTAAAGAAATTGTAAATATCTTTGCATGTCACCAGACGCTCTTTTAAAAATATCTTAAGTAGATATTTAGCCTTCTTGGATATCCTGGTACTATAATAGCTCCCGCATTCTGACTTTTGGGTCATTTTAAAGTTATAATTATTGATCTTTTAAATTATATCTTACTAAGGAGGCTGAGACAGGAGGATTGCACGTTTGAGGACAGCCCGAGCAATGTAGCAAGACTCTCAGCAACCTAGTGAGGCTCTGTGTCAAAATAAATAAAATTAAAAATAGGCCGGGCGTGGTGGCGCATGCTTGTAATCCCAGCATTTGGGAGGCTGAGACCGGAGGATCCGGGTTCGCGGCCAGCCTCAGCTACCTAGTGAGGTACTCCGCAACTTAGTGAGACCCGGTTTCAAAATAAAGAATAAAAAATAGGGCTGCGGGTGTAGCTCGGAGGTAGAATGCCCCTGAGTTCAATCCCCAGTACCGCCCAAAAAAAAAAAAAAGAAAGAAAAAGAAAAATAGAGGTGCATGTCTACAATCCCAGTATTTGGGAGGAAGATTATAGGTTCACGGCCAGCTGCAGCAATTTATTTTTTTTTATTTTTATTTTTTTCTTTTTTTCCGGTACTGGGGATTGAACTCAGAGGCATTCTACCTCCGAGCTATACCCCCAGCCCTATTTTTTATTCTTTATTTTGAAACCGGGTCTCACTAAGTTGCGAAGTGCCTCACTAGGTAGCTGAGGCTGGCCACGAACCCGGATCCTCCGGTCTCAGCCTCCCGAATGCTGGAATTACAAGCGTGCGCCATCACGCCCGGCTTCAGCCGCAGCAATTTAGCAAGGCCCTCTGCCACTTATTGAGACCCTGTCTCAAAATAAAACCAAGTTGCTAAGTTGCTGAGGCTGGCTGCGAACCTTTGATCCTTCTATCTCAGCCTCCAACTACTGGGATTACAAGTGTGCACCAAGCCGGGCGTGGTGGCGCACGCTTGTAATCCCAGCATTCGGGAGGCTGAGACCGGAGGATCCGGGTTCGAGGCCAGCCTCAGCTACCTAGTGAAGGCACTCCGCAACTTAGTGAGACTCGATTTCAGAATAAAGAATTAAAAATAGGGCTGGGGGTATAGCTCGGAGGTAGAATGCCCCTGAGTTCAATCCCCGGTACCGCAAAAAAAAAAAAAAAAAAAACAACCAAGTGTGCACCACCATGCGCCCATCATGGGGTAATTTTCTGGGAGTAGTCATTGATTGATTGTGTTACTGAGATTGAACCCAAGGGCTTTCTCCCTTGAGCTACCCCCCCCCCCAATTCTATTTTTTATTCTTTATTTTGAAACAGGGTCTCCTGAGCATGGTGGCACATGCTTGTAATCCCAGTACTTGGGAAGCTGAGACCGGATGATCATGGGTTCACCGCCAGCCTTAGCTACTTAAGTTCTCTGCAATTGAGAGAGACTCTGTTTTCAAATAAAGAATTAAAAACAGGTCTGGGGGCGTAACTCAGAGGTATAAAGCCCCTGGGTTCAATCCCCCAGCATTTCCACACACACTTAACCCAGGGTCTCACTAAATAGCTGAGGTCACTTTTTACTATGTTCTTAGTACTCTGAGGAACTTTTTTTTGTGCAGTTGGGGATTGAACCTAGGGGCATTCTATCTCCAAGCTACACCTCCAGCCCTATTTTTTATTTTTTATTCTTTATTTTGAAACAGGGTCTCACTAAGGTGCGGAGGGCCTCACTAAGTAGCTAAGGCTGGGAGCAAACCTGTGATCCTCCTGTCTCAGCCTCCCAAGTACTGGGATTACAAGTGTGTGCCACCATGCCTGGCTTCTGAGGACTTTTTAAAAATGTTAAGTTCTGCTAGGTAAGAAGAAAATAAATTTGTTTTTAAAATTCCCAAGAAAGAAGTCAAACACTTGACAGTTGGGACAGTAGTTTGCCTTTTTTTCCCCCCAAAGGCAGTGAGTGCCTGGGTATAGAATCCAAGGCCTTACTCATGCATGCTAGGCAAGTGAAATGCTCTACCACTGAACATCCCCAGTTCTTGCTTTTTTATTTTGAAGAATGGGGATGGGTGGGTACTTGGTGTTGAACCCAGGGCCTCCTGCATACTAACAAGTGCTGGATGACTGCTATATCCTCAGCCCTTTCTGTTCTATTTGGAGACAGGGTCTCACTAAGTTGCCCAGGCCGGCCTCAAACTTGGAATCCTCAACTTCCCACGTAGCTGAGAGGTGCATTCCACCATAGCTGGTTTTTTTGTTTTTTTTTAATGGTTATTTTTACATGCAAAATTAATTAGTTATTTAATTAATTTATTTATTGATTTTATGCAGTACTGGTGTTTGAACCCAGGAGCATTGTTCCTCCGAGCTACACCCCCAGACCTATTTTTTTAATTCTTTATTTTGAAACAGGGTCTTACTAAGTTGCAGAGGGCCTCACTAAGTAGCTGAGGCTGGCTGTGAACCTGCAATCCTCCTGTCTCAGCCTCCCAAGTACTGGGATTACAAGTGTGCGCCACCATGCCCGGCACCAGCCCTATTTTTAATTCTTTATTTTGAAACAGGGTCTAAGTTGTAGAGGGCCTCACTAAGTAGCTGAGGCTGGCCACGAACCTGGATCCTCCCGTCTCAGCCACCACGCCTGGCTCCCCACACCTATTTTTTTATTCTTTTTTTTTTTTTTTTTTGCGGTACTGGGGATGGAACCCAGGGGCATGCTCCACCACGCTCAGTTCCTATTTTTCATTCTTTATTGAAACAGAGTCTCACTAAGTAGCTGAGGCTGGCTGTGAACCCACAATCCTCCTGTCTCTGCCTCCCAAGTACTGGGATTGCAAGCATGCACCACTAGCATACCTGGGGAAAAGTATCTAACCATTTAAGGTTTCCTGTGTTTTCCTCTCCTGTTCTTTCTTCTCCTTCCCCTCTTTCCCTGTGGTTTGAACCAAGGGGCTGAACCACTGAGCAATGCCCCCACCTTCTCCTTTTTTAGTTTTTTAGTTTGAGACAGAGTCTCACTAACTTGCCTGTGCTGGCGGCTAATTTGCAATCCTCCTGCCTCTGCCTCCTGAGTACCCAGAGAAATAGGCATCTGGCTCCTGTGTTTTCTTTAACACTTACACATTCTTATTCCTAAAATCAGACAAAACTATGCATATTTTGAAGATGGCTTTGAATTTGGAGTTAGAGGGTATGTTTTTAGAAAAGTTTGTGGAAGAAACTTGACAATGATTGCTTTTGAAATAGCTTTTGCTCTGTTTTGAAAATTCCTGATAACTTAAATTTTGGATTGTTGCTGCCTTCGAATATGATTAGCCTTACCCCATAGAAGGTGCTAAATTACTAGATACTTTTATAAGGAGTAAAGCTTCTTAGAAAAATGAGATCAAATTCATTGCTCTGGATAATCTGGCTAAACTAGTCTTTCCACTGAAAATGAATGATGATATTTAAGCTTTCTCCTGACGAGTCATGCAGTGTCACCAGGGAATTTCTTATTATTTGGCTTAATTCCCCGAGGAACTTCTACTGTGATGATTATGTCCTATGGGTAACTTACTTAGTTTTGTTTTGTTTTATTTATTTTTAGAACTGGGGCCTGAACCCAGGGACATTCTACCTCTGAGCTACAACCTCAGCCCTGCTTTTATTCTTTTTTTTCGTTCTGGGGAGTGAACCTAGGGGCATTCTACCTCTGAGCTACGCCCCAAGACATATTTTATTTTTATTTGGAAACAGGGTCTCACTAGGTTGATGAATCTTACTACTTACTGAGGCTGTCCTCTAACCTGCAATCCTCCTGTCTCAGCCTCCCAAGTACTGGGATTATGTGCATGTGCCACTATGCCCGGCTTTATTCTTTATTTTTGAAAAAGGGTCTTATTAAATTGCAGAGGACCTCACTATGTAGCTGAGGGTGGCTGTGAACCTGTGATCCTCCTGTCTCAGCCTCCCAAGTACTGGGGTTATAAACATGCACCACCACGCTTGGCTTCTTACTTAGTTTTAGACTAAGAGAGAACTATAGTAACATTTTAGGCTATTTATAAGTAAGGTTTTAAAAAAAAAAATCTTTACACTTTAAAAAAAGCTTAAATGGCAATGGAGTAGGCAGCACAGGGAAAAAAGTTAAACTGAGAAGAGACAAATTGATATATAAATTGGTTGCAAATAATGATTTATATTATTTTGAAGAGATCCCTACTTTCAGTGGTTGTTGAAGTCCTTAATCATAAAAATGTCAATATATCTTTCTTGAGAAGTTGCTTAATAGTAGAAAGGAGAATGTCAGACTCATTTAACCTTAACACAATTACTTAGTTTTTTTTTTTTTTTACTTTTTTTTTTTTTGGTACTGGGAATTGAACTTGGGTGTTCTACCTTCGAGCTATACCCCCAGCCCTATTTTTTATTTTATTTTGAAACTGGGTCTCACTAAGTTGTGGAGTGCCTCACTAGGTCACTGAGGCTGGCTGCGAACCTGGATCCTCTGGTCTTAGCCTCCCAAATGCTGGGATTACAAGCGTGCGCCACCATGCCCGGCTTGTTTTTACTTTTTGAATGTGCATTTGTTTACCTATTTTGTAATAATTTGCTCCTCTGTTAACTTCATTGTCATTTGTAACATAGCCCCAAAGCCCATCAAAATTGCATAAAATTTCTTTAGACTTTTTTTTTTAAGTTTTTAAATTCCAGTTTTCCATGAGCTTAAGATTTCCTTTATAAGTTTGAATAAATATACAAATAATTTCAGGGTTGTCTCATCGTTTCTTGGTGCCTCAAACACATAAAATTGTTCTGTAGAGCCAGGTCTGGTGGCGCATGTTTGTAATCCCAGTAGTGGGAGGATGAGACAGGAGGATTTGCAGGTTCTAGGGCAGCCTGGACAATATATCGAGACTCAGCAACCTAGTGAGACCCTTTTTCAAACTAAAAAAAGGTCTGGGGGTGTGACTCAGAGGCTGGAATAAAAGCATTAGTGCAGAGGAATGATCTCAGAAAATAAAGAAGCAAGCATGAGAGCAATATTTTGTTTCACCACCTTCACCTCCTGTAGTAAGTGAATTCAACCAAAGTCTTAGATGTTACTGTTTATCTTGTTAGTCAAAATACTTGCTAATTCATTTGATGTTTCTTATGTCCATTAAATCACTCAACACAGGAAGAGCTTTTTAGTGTGCATATGAGGTACTAATGTGCTTTTGTAGAAAACCCCAGTATGTCAGTATTTTGGAGAACATGAAATAATTGTAGCTTGTACATTTACTTAGACAATTTGTGAAGAAGCTGGTATGGTGACACACACCTGTAATTGAAAGGCTGAGACAGGAGAATCGCAAGTTCAAGACCAGCGTCTCTAAGTGAGACCCTGTCTCAAAAAAGGGCTGGGTATGTAGCTCAGTGGTTGAGGTGCCCCTGCATTAAATCTCCAATACCTTCAAAAAATAAAGAAAAGAAAAAAAAATTGCAAAAACTCTTTCTAGTTTTATTTGCTTGTGTTTTTAAATAAAACAAGACTAGTTTGTCATTGTATGCTGGCTATCGTAATGGTGAGAACCACACTACCCACCATTATTCTCTAGGCTTTGAGTTCCCTTCTATCTTGGTAGAATTTGATATCCTTTCCAAATCTGAGAATTCTGTTTTGGTGATCCATTTGGAATTATTTTTGCTATCTCTGTCTTTAACAATGAGAATGAGGGTACTATTTGTACTACACATAGACTAAAATGGGCCTTTCATCTAGGGAGGAGGTCCATAGAAAGCAAAGAAAGGAAGGGTTTCCACAGGAAGAAGAGAAGGCCAGATTTATTCTCACGTCACATACTAAGGCAAGGATGGCAGATGTCTTATCATGTGTTTGTTTGGCTGATGTCATTGCTGAGTGTTGTATTGAGAAATTCTGATGTTATTGTGTTGTTTTGCGGGGTGTGGGACACATCAAAGGCTTGATCAGCCTCACAAAGATGTAGGAAGGTGCTTGCCGTCCGTCTGGTGTGCTGAGCCACATTTATCTAATTAATAAAGTTATTTATTGTGGTATTGAGATTGAACTCAGGGGCATTCTACCTCTGAGCTATACCCCAAGACCTTTTTATTTTTATTTATTTATTTATTTATTTTTTGCTGTACTGGGGATGGGACCCAGGGGCATTCTACCTCCAAGCTATATCCCCAGCCCTATTTTTTTTTTTTTTTTTTTTTATTCGTTATTTTTTGGAAACAGTCTCACTAAGTTGCGGAGGGCCTCACTAAGTAGTTGAGGCTGGCCGCGAACCAGAATCCTCCGGTCTCAGCCTCCCAAGTACTGGGATTACAAGCGTTCGCCACTACATCTGGCTTTAAAATTTTTAATTTATTAATTTTTTTGGCAGTACTGGGAATTAAACACAAAGGTATTCTAACTCAGAGCTATACCCCCTGCCTTATTTTTTATTCTTTATTTTGAAACAAGGTCTCACTAAATTGTGGAGGGCCTCACTAAGCACCTACAGCTGGCCATGTACTGGGATTACAAGAGTGTGTCACCATGCCCAGCTCTCTATTTTTAGTTTAGTTTTGCCACTAAGTTTCACATGGCCTCACTAAGTTGCTGAGGCTGGCTGCAAACCTGCGGTCCTGCTATCTCAGCCTCTGAAGTACTGGGATTACAGGCCTGTGCCACCACACCTGGCTTTTTGTCTACTTTTGGAATTTTTGTTGTTGTTATTAAATTGTCTTAAGTTCTTTATATATTCTGGATCTTAATCCTGTATCAGTTATGTGATTTGTAAATATTTTCTCCCATTCTATGGATTGCCTTTGATGTACAAAAATCTTAAATTTTGATGAGGTTCAGTATCAGTTTTTTTCTTTTGTTGTCCTTAACTTAGGGGTTATATTTCAGACATTGCTACCAAGTCAATGTCATTAGATTTGTCTCTGTTTTATTCTAAGAGTTGATAGCTTTAGGTTTTATTCATTTATTCATTAGTCTTTTGATCATTTTTATTTCAATTTTAGGTATGGTGTAAGGTAAGAGTCTTCATTCTTTTGCTTGTGAATACGTAGTTCTTCCAACACCGCTTCTTCCCTGGTTGAATGGTGTGGTCACCCTTTTGGAAACTCAATTGACCGTATATGCATAGGTTTTATTTCTGGGCTTATATACTGTTACATTGGTTTATATGTCTTCAGGTCAGTTTCACACTTTGAGGGGGATACTAGAGATTGAACCCAGGGATGCTCTACCACTGAGTTACAGCCCCAGCTCATTTTAGCAAGACCCTGTTTCAAAATAAAAAGTAAAAAGGGTGGGTGTAGTGACATACGCCTGTAATCCCTATACTTGGGAGGCTGAGACAGGAGGATCGCAGGTTTGAGGATAACCTCAGCAAGTAGTGAGACTCATCAACCTAATGAGACCCTGATTCCAAATAAAAATAAAATAGGGCCTGGGGTGTAGTTTGGAGGTATAATGCCCCTGGGTTCAATCCCCAGACTCTTTCACCAACCTAGCGAAACCCAATTCTAAATAAGAAATAAAATTGGACTAAGGGTGTAATGAAGGTAGAATGCTTCTGGGTTCAATCCCCAGTACCGTAAAAATAAAATAAATAAATAAATAAATAAATAAATAAATAAATAAATAAATAAAAAATTTTAAAAAAAGGACCAAGGCCCTCCTGGGATCAGTCCCCAGTTCCAGAAAATTAAAAAATAAAAAAGATTTGGCATTATTTGTGGTTCCTTTCTTCTTCTTACCAACAGCGAACTTCAAAGCAAACAAGATTTTTGGTAGGAAGTTCATTGTGTGACAGTTTTCAGCATTTTCACTCTACATTCAAATCTAGAGTTCTTTCTTTTTTTTTTTTTTTTTGCGGTACTGGGGATTGAACTCAGGGGCATTCTACCTCCGAGCTACACCCCCAGCCCTATTTTTTATTCTTTATTTTTGAAACCGAGTCTCACTAAGTTGCGGAGTGCCTCACTAGGTAGCTGAGGCTGGCCTCGAACCGGGATCCTCCGGTCTCAGCCTCCCCAGTGCTGGGATTACAAGAGTGCGCCACCACGCCCGGCTAAATCTAGAGTTCTTAGTAAGATCTAAGAGCTGGGCATGGTGGAACATGTTTGCAATCCCAGTACTTGAGAGGCTGAGACAGGAGGATCGAAGGTTCCAAACCAGCCTCAACAACTTAGTGAGATCCTGTTTCAAAATAAATAAAATAGGACTGGGATGCAGCTCAGAGGTAGAATGCCCCTGGGTTGAACCCCTAGTAACACACATACACACACACACACACCAAAAAAAAAAAAAAAAAAAAAGATCTAAGAATTTTTCCTGTGATGATTTCCTCAAAATTTGGAAGTCAGTTAATTGAAAGACCACACTCTTACACAGTTTATTCGTTTGTGTTTTGTTTTTATGCAGGTTCCACCTTAGTACTTCCTTAAAATTGCTGTCTTTATCAGTATCCTGTATCAGAAATTGCATCAATAATTAATATTAAATACCTCAAGCTTATGATTGATCTTTACTCTTGCTACCTAGATTTTGATAATATTGCAATTATCAGGAGACAAAATTTAATAATAGCAAAAGGATGCCCCAAGACATTTGTCTTTGTCAAAAGAACCTGTTTCCTTTTTGTGTGTATTCTTTTAATGGTAACAAAGCTCCTAATTTAAAAAGGAAGTATCTACTCCTTTACATCCACCCAATTCTTTTTTTCCCCCCCTGTACTGGGAATTGAACCCAGGGGCATTCTACCTCCGAGCTATACCCCCATCCCTATTTTTTAATTCTTTATTTTGAAGCAGGGTCTCACTCAGTTGCAGAGGACCTCACTAAGTAGCTAAGGCTGGCCACAAACCTGGGATCCTCCTATCTACTGGGACTACAAGTGTGCACCACCACACCTAGCTTATTTTTTAAACAGTCTTACTAGGTTGCTGAGAGTCTGGCTGTATTGATGAGGCTGTCCTTGAACCTGCAATCCTCTTGTTTCAGCCTCAGTTCTTGGAGTTTTTAACCCTGACAATTCAGGGGTTGCTTTGCACCTTAGTTTTTCCACTGAATCCTATTGTGCCTCAATTTTCACCTTCTTCATAACTTCTTGGTGGAACTAGGGATGGAACCCAGGGGCATTCTACACCCCTAGATCTATTTTTATTCCTTTTTTTTTGAAACAGGGTCTCACTAAGTTTCGGAGGTCCTCACTAAGTAACTGAGGCTGGTCACGAACCTACGATCCTCCTTTCTCAGCCTCCAAACTACTGACTGGGATTACAAGCCTAAAGCCACTAAGCCCAGCTTCTGCATAACTTTTTTTTTTTTTTTTTGCGGTACTGGGGATTGAATTCAGGGGCATTCTACCTCCGAGCTATACCCCCAGCCCTATTTTTTATTCTTTATTTTGAAATCAGGTCTCACTAAGTTGCGAAGTGCCTCACTACATAGCTGAGGCTGGCCTCGAACCGGGATCCCCTGGTCTCAGCCTCCCGAATGCTGGGATTACAAGCGTGCGCCACCACGCCAGGCTTTCTTCATAACTTTTTTTTTTTTTTGCGGTACTGGGGATTGAACTCAGGGACATTCAACCTCCGTGCTACACCCCCAGCC